>APFE031328079.1:349613-473282 GCA_000404065.3 Pinus taeda | reverse complement strand
ATCAGTTCTTGAGCAGGTATTGAGCAGCGGAGGTAGGCAAGCAGCGAAGGAGATTTGAGCCAGTGATTGATTCAGATTGGAGCTGTATTGTGTGTAACAGAGGTGGAGATGCTTGTGAGAAGTATTATGCTGTGTAATGTTACATGACTCAATCATTAATATACAGATATTTGGGGTTTTTAGCGAGATGCTTTCCCCGGGATACATACTGTGTTAATGTGTGAATGTTCTTGATGTTTTATTATTATTGATGCTGCTATATTGATGATCAACGTAGAGGAGCTTATGTATTGTGTATGTTTTCCGCAATAGTACATGATTAAGATAATCTCCATTGAATATGTGTTAAATTATTCAAAATTTCTACATGGTATTAGAGCAGGTTGATCATCAGATCTACTATTCAGGAAGTGTTTACATTCTATTTCTCTAGGCAGAGTCTGTAATTGGGCTAGGTAGCCTCTGGATTCATCCTTCCCTTGGAAGGTGAGATATCTGGTGAATGCCCATATAGTCGATATTTGTACGAGAAGTATTTTGTTCTCACGAATTTTATATCGGAAGCAGTTGAGTTTTGAGCTGGTGGAATGGCGCTCAAGGATAAACTCAGAAACATCTAAGTGTTAGAATGGAGACAGTATGCCCCAGTATCTCACGAAGTTCACCCAATGCCAGGATGAGCTGGGAAGTGTGGGGATGACTGTCGGATGATGAGGACTTGGTGAGCTTGGCTCTCCTTGGTTTCCTAAGAGCTGGCATAGCTACCGGGACTCGGTGAATGGAAGGGAGAAAACTGCCAAATTGGGAACGGCTATGGTCGGATTTGATGCAGGAGGAGATCAGGTAGAGCACCAGAGATAGTTCTTCATCTATGCATGATGAGGAGAACTATGCCTTAGCGAGTAAGGCGAAGAAGGGGAAGGGTAAGGTTTCTCTTTCCGAATCCAGTTCTTCCAATGATGGGAAGAAGGTTGACAAGTCGAGGGTGAGATGCTTTCGTTGTCATGAGTTGGGCCATTATGCTACTAATTGCCCAAAGAAGAAGTCCAAGAAGGGATCCGAGGAAGGATCTGAAGGTGAGGCACTTGCTTCACAGTTTGAGTTGGATTTCACACTCTTCGAATGCATGGTTTCATCCATGATGGGAAGTGGTTGGTTTCTTGATAGTGGAGCTTCTTTCCACATGACCGGTGACAAAAGTTTGTTCAGTACTTTGGAGGAGAAAGATCTCCAGATACTCATAGGGATGGGTAATGATGAAAAGTATAGTGTCTCAGGTGTAGGCACAGTTATTTTTCAGAGGGAGCATGGAGCTCACCTTACCTTGACCGATGTCAAGTATGTACCAGGACTGAAGAAAAACTCAGTGTCGATCACGATGCTAGAAGACAGAGGCTATGATGTAGTCTTCAGTAAGGGAAAGGTTTTACTTAGACACATCATCACTAGACAGGTGAAGCAGATTGGTTCACGGGTCAAGAACCTGTATGCTCTTGAGGTTCAAGATGCATGCAAAGCCTTGAGCAGCAAGGCAACTGATGGAGACTTGGTGGTTGAGAGGGAGGGTATATTACCTCTCAACATGCAGAGCCAGAAGAAGTCTCAGATGATTGGAGGAGCCATGATTGGTGCATCAGCTTCAGGAGGTTGTGGAGCAGCCACAACAAGGGAAGCTGAGAGGAGATCGAGTAGAGACATCTACTCATCCAGAGACCTCCAGTAGGGGGAAACTTCGAGCCAGGTGGGCTGAGGGATCGCATGCAACCATACCTCCAGGTAGGAGGTGGGTGATGTGGATTGATAGTCCCAAGGAGGAGGGGCAGGATCCTTGAGGTACCCAACCTCTTGGATGAGACCTTGCTACGGGAGCCCTGATGTGGAGTAGTAGGAACTAATTGATTGGGTAGAGACAAATGCGGATGGAGCGGCAGAGAGAGCGACAGTGCAGGGAATCCCAGGACAGTGCATAGCATGCAGGCTGCAGTAATGCGAGAGGCACAAGTGTTTTGCACAGTGTTAGGTGGCACAGAGAGGTGTGCAATGGTGCGAGATGCATGGAGATGTTGCAGTAGCGCAGATGTCAGAGAGGGAGCACTTGTTAGCAACAGGTAGAGCTTTAGCATTAGAGTATGTTCCTAGCCCAACAGAGTGGTCAGTTGGGAGTATTTTTGTTCCAAGTGTTGTTGGAGCAAGTGGACCGGGTAGATGTATTGTATGTAGAACATTCCACAGTTACAGGATCGGGTTCGAGAGGAAGCCTTTCTTGTTAAGAGGGAGTGTTGAAAAGTGTGCAACAAGAAATGCTAAATTTAGAATTTGCTAAAAATAGCATGTCTAAAAATAGCAGTTTGGCCAGTGAGGTCATTAGCCACATTGGGTGAGAGGTGAAACTGCTAAAAATAGAAAGTTCTAAAAATAGCATTTTTGGGTACCTTCCTATTTTTAGTAGTCCCTGGTCTAACTATAGGAAGTAAAAACGAATTTGGTCTTAACAACAGTTTAAAATATTAATTAATTAATCTCCATGAGTTAATTAATTATCGAAAATTAAACTTGAAGTCTATGTTGCAGGAAACGTAGGGCAAGGGGGCGTTTCCGTACGGAAACAGGTATGAAACGCTGAAACGCGTTTCAGGCCGTATTGCCATGTTTCACGAAACTGAAACGTCGCCAGTACGGCCTGAAACGCGTTTTAGGGCCGTATGACTCACGTTTCAGCTTTTTACTTGTGTTTTTTTTTTTTTTAATTTAGTTTGTTTTCTAATTTATTTTTAGGTTATCCTAGTGACTTCTAGTTGTTTCTAGATCCCTGTCTAAAGTTATAAAAGTGAACTTTTGCCCTAGTGTTGATATGCAGTTCATGGTAATGTTAAATTCTTAAAGTAAAAGTGATATTCTCCTTTATTTTTATTTACATCCTTTTACTTAAATTTTTAACATTACCATGAAATGACTCAGGATGTTTGAGAGTGGTTTCGCCCTCATTGGATTTCATATGGAGAAAGTAGAATTTTAGATCTCACTCAAAATCCAACAGACCTATCTGTTTTTTAGGATTTTAGGATTAGGGAGATTGCAATGTTTCCATTGGATTTTATCATGTACTAGGGTATGGAACTTGTATTTAATCAAGAGAACCAAGCCCTCTATGCAGGGGAGACTCCCAATAATAAAGAGCATGTAGGGTACTAGGGTATGAAACTTGTATTTAATCAAGAGCACTAAGGTCGTTGGACTATGTAGGAGGAGACTCCCAATCAAGCACAAGATAAGAAATTAGAAATTTCTCGTGGCTGATTTTGGATATTTCTATTTTCATTATGTGATCATTCATGAGTAAATGTGATGTAAGTTTAGAGACTTATAGTTTATGCATTGACAATTGACAATTTTATCATAATGTAATAAATTAGAATGTATCATAGATGCTTTATGATTGCACATATTTTTTAAAGTGTCCTAATATATATTTATATATATATATATTATATATATTATATATAATATATATATATATATTTTTTATTATATATATATATATTCGCATTTCCCTGTTTCCAAAATTTGGGGAGGTCGCGTTTCGTATCACTTCTCGTTTCAGAAACTCGTACCCGTTTCCCTGTTTCGTGCAACTTAGCTTGAAGTCTTTGTGAGATCATGCAATTATTTTCTCCCTTGATTTAGGAATTTATCCCTTGATTAAAGGAGATAAGGTTCAATTCTATAATGAGAGAATCAGTTGACTTATTTTAACTTAGTCAAGTCCAGCTAGATTATTTTAACAAGTTGTTAAAATAATAAAATATAGTTTGTTAATGCTTGCATGCATGTGATAACTATTATTTTAGATACCTGAGAATTCACTCATGGATAACTGTTGCATATCAGTTCTGTCAGAGACGGAGTTGAGACCAGATGTGGGACAGTGTACTATCAGACTCTAGGATATTTCTAGTAAGTATTCCTTGCATGAGGAAGGAATCTATTTTCTTCTATGACTACGTGGTTGGACCTGAGGTGACAATAGGTATGATCAGGCCAACTTACAGCCTATAGAATGAAGCTTAGGTAGTCCATGATTTTCATCTTCTGATTGAAGATCATCAGGATCTTCTGATTACAGAGAGAGCAGGATAGCTTGAGAGCTGTTTCTTTTTGTATTGTGAAGAGGATTTCCACTTGATTGATAATACATGGTTGGGGTTTTATGCTGGTGCTTTCCCCTGGATATATCTTGTGTTATGTGTGATTATTTTTTTTGATCAGTTATGCATGTTTCTACTTGATGTTGCTCATGAATTCAATTATGCTTCCTCTTAATGTTTTGGAGAAGTAGAACAAGTATTATGCTTTAGGACATTGCATATATCGGTTTGTTCTACAGGTGAAATTTCGACACTGACTTGGTCAGTTTGGTACCAAACCAGCCCACTGAACTGAGTCGATGGCTAAGTCAACCTAGTCAACTATCAACCCAACCAAGTTGATGACATACAAGTTAATTCGGACCAAGTTTTAAAACATTGATAAAAATAAGAATAATAAAAATGAAATAGTATTAAATGTTGATTTTTCATAAGTCTTCTAAACTAATAATTACTTCTAATGATTTAATAAGTTTTCATATTTTCATTCATCATTAAGAAATTACATAGAAGATATCAACAGTAGTGTAATGACCCACCTCGAGTTATGGGGAGCATAGGAATATTAGCATGCATATGATAGCTACATATGCATGCATCGCATGCACTACTTTAATATATATACCACCTGTTATAAAAAATAAAATAAAAATTGTCAAGGATGATTGAACTAATTATTGAAAATTCTAAGTGAATACCTAACTCAAAATATATATGTTGAATACGTTCGGTAAGGTACTTAATGCATGTACCACTATCATAATATATATAACTATAAAACATAAAGGATAAAGGCAATGTGTTATACAAATAGCAAAGGAAGTACAAATAATTATAATATATATTAAAATAAAGAGAATTATAATATATAATAATTATTATACAAATAAAGTGGGAAATGTTAATATACATATACTATACAAATTAAAAAGGATTACAACATATGATATACAATAAAAGGCATTGACGTAAACAAATCACCAAAATATTAACAAATAATGGATTACCATAGTTCAAACTAATCCCTTGAATACGTGTAAGTGCCTCTACCTTCCTAGCTGTCATTGCAAAAGCTAGGTCTATGAATATCATAGGCAGAGAGATCGGTGTTTGCCTCAGAGCACCTTAAAAGAGGGGGGAGGAACCTCGCCATTGGGGGAGAAGGGAATGAGAGGAAGAAGAAAAAAGTAGTTTGGAGATTTATAGAGACAGTGGGAATTTCGAACAAAATTTCAAAAAGGGAATTTGAGCTCAATTATTCTTGAAGTTTTGGGCACGGGGGCTAGAGTGCTTCCATTTTGAAGTACTTTGGAGCTGGGTACTAAGATTGTGCCCAGTATGGCAAGGAGGTTTTGGTCATTTTGGTAACGGAAGCAAAGTTGGTGCCGCAACAGCTCCGGATTGACTTCAAACACGGAATTCAGGTAGGTATTTGTGAATCTAATTGATTAATTCCTCAAATTGCAGCTGTTAAATGATTTAAATTTGGTTAGTTCATTAAATTTTGGTATTAGAAAAGTTGGGTTTTACATACTTGTATTAGATCATTTTGGTTTCAAAGCCTTTGGACCTTTGTGCCTACCAGCTATAATACTGAATTAAATTGTTATGAAGACTATTGGAATGTTCAATGTTCTCTATACGATAATGTAGATAGCCAACGGAAATGTTACAGTGTGTATTACGCTCATCTTAGTTTATATATGCGATACCCATACTTATTTTAATCTGGTAATCTGGGCGGCCTGCTCGATGGGCAACACAATACACAATAGGCATTCGAGTTGTTACATAGGCAAGTGTCCCATCATCCTTGTATCTAAGGCCTGCATCTTCATAAGAACTCTTTAATTTCCACCGCTTGGAATGTTCATTTGCATCAAATATATCTGAAAATGCTTCTTAAATTCGTTCATGGCAACAGATAATTTTGACACCTTTTTCATATCATCCTTTTCCTGTTCTTCAAGAAAATTCTCAATTATTTTCTTGAGCCGACGAGGTATTGAATCATGCACATAAATTACTTTATTTGTATAATAATTATGATATATTATAATTCTTTTATTTTAATTTATATAATAATTAAAATATATTATAAAGTGGGAAATGATAATATACATATACAATACAAACTAAAAAGGATTATAACATATGATCTACAATAAAAGGCATTGACGTAAACGAATCACCAAAATATTAACAAATAATGGATTACCATAATTCAAATTAATCCTTTGAATATGTGTAAGTGCTTGTACCTTCCTGGTTGTCATTGCAAAAAGCTAAGTCTACGAATATCAGAGGCAGAGGGATCGGTGATCGCCTCAGAGCACCTTAAAAGGGGGCAGAGGAACCTCACCATTGGGGGGAGAAGGGAATGAGAGGAAGAAGAAAAAAGGAGTTTGGAGATTGACAGAGATGGTGGGAATTTCAAACAGAATTTCAAAAAGGGAATTTGAGCTCAATTATTCTTGAAGTTTTGGGCACAGAGGCCAGAGTGTTTGCATTTTGAAGTACTTTGGAGCTGGGTATTGAGATTATGCCCAGTATGGCAGGGAGGTTTTGGTTATTTTGGTAACAGAAGCGAAGTTGGTGCTACAACATCTCGGGATCGACTCCAAACGCGGAAGCCATGTAGGTATCTGTGAATCTAATTGATTAATTCCTGCTTAAATTGCAACTGTTAAATGATTTAAATTTGGTGAGTTCATTAAATTCTGGTATCAAAAAAATTGGGTTTTACATACTGGTATCAGAGCATTTTGGTTTCAAATTCTTTGGACCTTTGTCCCTACCAGCGATATTACTGAATTAAATTTTTATGAAGACTATTGGAATGTTCAATGTTCTCTATATGATAATCTAGATAACCAGCAGAAATTTTATAGTGTGTATTATGCGCATCTTAGTTTATATATGCCACACCCATACTTATTTTAATCTAGTAATTTGGGCGGCCTGCTTGGTGGGCAACACAATACACAACAGGCATTCGAGTTGTTACATAGGCAAGTGTCTCATCATCCTTTTATCTAAGGCCTGCATCTTCATAAGAACTCTTTAATTTCCACCACTTGGAATGTTCATTTGCATCAAATATATCTCAAAAAGCTTCATATCCATTTGCAGATTTCAGTTGAGTACTAACATTTTTAAATTTGTTCATCGTATCAGACAATTTTGACACCTTTTTCATATCATCCTTTTCCTGTTCTTTAAGAAAATTCTCAATTACTTTCTTGAGCCGATGAGGTATTGAATCATGCACTGAGATTGTTTGGATGCCTCCTTGAGCCTTCTGCCATAAACAACTTTTTAGTGGTTTATGGTATCAACAAATCTCATCAATATACAAATATAACAAAACGGAAAACATATCCATAGAGTTTATAAAAGAATAATTTGAGGAAGGCGAACCCCTGGTCATGTGGTTTCTTTGTTGTGAGCCGCGTGATGGAGTCTCTACATTGCACATTGGCTTGGCACACTTAGAGATAAAAAAAAATAAAGGACATAATAGAAATTTCTTAACACTTGAATTTGATGCCACCGGCCTTGAGAGCGCTAACATCTTTTTTTCTAAAGTAAGATATTGATGAAAATTAACACGAAGGTATTTATCCTTATAATTTTTTACTTTTCATTAGGAAAAGGAGCCATCACATAGTCATCCACCGTTCTGGCTATTTGGAAGAAAGAATGTCAAAGATGTCCATCCATCGAGCGAGGTAGGTCCCTAAGGAACAGAACACATGCAGTCAGTCATCTAAAAGAGTGTATCGATGATTATAAGTAATCGATCTATGATGTAATGGTTTATGGGCACTTGCGTATGGGCCATAAACCATTCTACGGATTTGTGCCTTCCACAATACAAAATGAATTTCTTGAGTTTATTGACATTGATGAACTTGGGTTTTACAAGTAGAAGCATTTATGACAGTAGGATCATAAAGAGACAACCAAGCAAGAGACACAAATATTTTACCCAGGGAAAACCCACATGGGGAAAAACCTAGCAACCTTTTCCTTAGAGAAATCATTCAGTTAAACAAGAGATACATCTAATATTTTTAGTCAAAAAAAGGTCAACCTAATCATAAACAAAGTCCAGGTCACACCTGGTCAAACTACCCATAACTGACCTTAGACAATGAAGGTCAAACTGTCCAAGAGGCTTAGCCTTCTGTCTGTCTCAGAAATTAGGCCTTCTGTAGAGATTAGGTTTGACTCAAAACCTCAGAAATTTGGTCTGCTTCAAAGATTAGTTTTGCCTCATATTGTTCATAAACCCGTTCAACTGGCTTTCTCTCAAATTCGATCTGCTTCAAGAGACTTTGGTTTGCTATCACAAAAACTTCTTCTTCAGATGAGCTCGACCTTCCTTCTTTTCCTTCGTATGCATTAATATAAGATCTTACTTGATTCGAGTTGGTCTCCCAAAAGGGAGGACAAAATGACCTTTATATAGAGGTCTAATGAACTGAATTAGTGTGACTATAGGGGTAGGTTGATGTAACTTCTTAGAGTTGAGAAATCTAGAGCATTAGTGTTAGTTGATTTCTCTTCCATTAGTGACTGCTTGTGAATGCTTTTTACTTCTTTAGATTAGGAACTTCTTCATGTTAGATTATTAGTGTTCTTCTTCATCAAACAGTGACCAATGCATGAACATAAATAAACAAGAGACAAAACATGTAGGCATGAGCCAGGGCCAAAACCTATCACTCTTTGAGAGGAAAACCCACACAAATTCTTCTTATAGAGATTCCAATTGATGAATACCAAGACCAAGACCCTTGACCAAGGTTGCACGAAACGGGGAAATGGGTACGAGTTTCCGAAATGGGCACAGGTACGAAACTTGACCTCCCCAAATTTTGGAAACGGGGAAACGCGAATATATATATTAGGACATTTAATAAATATTTGCAATCATAAAGCATATATGATACATTCTAATTTATTACATTATGATAAAATTGTCAATTGTCAATGCATAAACTATAAGTCTCTAAATTTACATCACATTTACTTATGAATGATCACATAATGAAAATAGAAATATCCAAAATCAGCCACGAGAAATTTCTAATTTCTTGTCTCGTGCTTGATTGAGAGTCTCCTCCTACATAGTCGAACGACCTTAGTGCTCTTGATTAAATACAAGTTTCATACCCTAATACCCTACATGCTCTTAAGTATTGGGAGTCTCCCCTACATAGAGGGCTTGGTTCTCTTGATTTAATACAAGTTCCATACCCCAATACATGATAAAATCCAATGGAAACATTGCAATCACCCCAATCCTGAAATCCTGAAAAACAGATAAGTCTGCTGGATTTTGAGTGAGATCTAAAATTCTACTTTCTCCATATGAAATCCATTGAGGGCGAAACCACTCTCAAACATCTTGAGTCATTTCATGGTAATGTTAAAAATTTAAGTAAAATGATGAAAATGAAAAATAAAGGAGAATATCACTTTTACTTTAAGAATTTAACATTACCATGAACTGCATATCAACACTAGGGCAAAAGTTCACTTTTATAATTTTAGACAAGCATCTAGAAGCAACTAGAAGTCACTAGGATAACCTAAAAATAAATTAGAAAACAAACTAAATTAAAAAAAAAAAACACAAGTAAAACGCTAAAACGTGAGTCCTACGGCCTTTTTCAAGTCGTACTGGCCACGTTTCAGTTTCGTGAAACATGGCAGTACGACCTGAAATGCGTTTCAGGGCCATACCAAATGCGTTTCAGCGTTTCGTACCCATTTCCATACGGAAACGCCCCCTTGCCCTACGTTTCTTGCAACATAGATGCTGAGTCACCCTGTGATCATATGTTGCTCCAAGAAGTACCCCGCGCCCCCTCGGAGCTCCCAGAGCTCAATACATCATAGAGGACCGTCATCAGAGGGTTTTTGAACGACACCAAGTCGTTCTCGAAAATTCAGGAATTTGACCTTCCCTAGGGGCTTTGTCAGAATGTTGGTGACATGTTCATCTGTACCGATATGTTGGGGCCTTATTGCTCCTCGCTGCACCATATCTCGAATATAGTGGTACCAGATATCGATATGCTTGGAGTGATCATGAAATATGGGATTCTTTGACAAACGAATCCCACTCTGGTTGTCACATAGGATCACGGTGGTATCCAATGTAAATCCAAACAACTTATTGAAGAGCTTTCGCAACCAGACTGCCTCACAGGAGGCCATGCTAGTAGCAACATACTCTACTTCGGCGCTGCACAAAGCCACTGACTTTTGCTTCCTGCTCATCCAGGATATCGAAGCAGATCCCAAGGTGAAACAGTGCCCGGAAGTGCTCTTACGGTCCACCACACTACCTGCCCAATCAGCATTAGTATATCCAAGTAGTCTCACATCTCCGGCAGTGTATCTTAACTCAATGTGTTGACTGCAAAGCATATGTCTGGATGGGAGTTCACTAAGGACATTAATGCTCCAACGAGTTGGCGATACTCGGTGGCATTTCGTAAAACAGGTCCAGCAGCACTACCGCTTAACTTTTTGAAGTCAAGCTCCATCGAGGTAGTTACGGGCTTGCAGTCCACCATACCGAATCTTTCCAATATCTTCACCACATATTTTCCCTTAGATAGGAAAATTTCCCCTGGCTTCTGCCAAACTTAGAGTCCTAGGAAATAGTGCATCAGTCCTAGGTCCTTCATTTCAAATTCAAAAGCCAACACCTGTTAGGAAGAGGTCGTCCACATATAGCACCAGTATGAGAGGTTTGCCATCTTCAACCTTAAAGTAAAGGTTAAGATCGGCTTCACTCCTAGTGAATCCCAGCTTCATCAAGTAGTTATCAATCCTCTCATACCATGCTCGGGGAGCTTGCTTTAGCCCATAGAGAGCCTTCTTCAACCTGCATACATGAGATTTTCAATCATAAATCTCAAATCCTTCGGGTTGCTCCACGTAGACCTCTTCTTTGATCGAACCATGCAAGAATGCGATCTTGACATCCATCTGATGTAGTTTCCATCCTTGTGAAGCCACAAGGGCTATAATTGAGCGGATGGTGGTATATCTGGCAACAGGTGCAAATATCTCGTCATAGTCTATACTTTCCTTTTGGAGAAGCCACGAGAGACAAAACGAGCCTTATACTTTTCCATACTTCCATCAGCTGCATGCTTTATCTTGTAAAGCCATTTAGAAGTGACTATTGTCTTATCCAAGGGTCTGGGAACCACTTCCCAGACATCATTCTTCATAATAGACTCATATTCTTCGGTCATAGCATCCTTCCATACTTGATGCTGGACGACATCTGAGAATGATGAAGACTCACTTTGAATGATCATGCTCATGATGGTCAGGTATCCCTGATCCCTGTTTGGTTTCTTACTTTCACGGAAGGTTCCTCGGGGTGCAACATGTCCTTCAGCATCATCAAGTGTCCCCCTAAGCCATGAAGGCCTCTTCCTAGAAGAGGAAGGCTCAATCAGATCCATGGGTTCTTCCACATCAGGCATTGTTTCATCATCCTTTTCTTTAGGTTCCCTGGTGTCAGCGTCTTGAGAGCTCCTCACAGTAGGAAGATTGTTCACCTTGCTAGGAGCCATATCTTCGTCAAAGGTGACATCATGACTAATCACAACTTCCCTTTGACCGGCTACATAGATTCTATAGCCCTTAGTATTTTCACTATAGCCCACGAAGATTCCTTTCTTTCCAGATGCACCCAATTTGTTCTTTTTCTCTTTCGGCACAAAAATATACAGGGCTTCCAAAAATTCTAAAATGAGATATGTCACGTTTCTTACCAGTGAACATTTCTTCAGGAGTCTTGGAACCCAATGCTTGATTAGGGCATCGATTTTGTACATATACGGCAGTGTTTTGCAGCTTCGGCCCATAGAAACTTCGGAAGTCTTTGATCATGGAGCATGGCACGGACAGCTTCCATAATCGTACGGTTCTTCCTTTCCGCCACACCATTCTGTTCAGGGGTATATGGTGTAGTAGTCTCCCTCTTAATGCCAACCTCTTTACAAAAGTCATGAAACTCGTTAGACTCATATTCAGTTCCATTATCAGTCCTTAAGATCTTGATCTTCTTTTCAGTTTAATTCTCGATCAAGGCTTTGAAGTGTCGAAACCAAGAGAACACTTCATCCTTCTTTTTCAAGAAGTATATCCAAGTCTTTCGAGAATAGTCATCTGTAAAAGTAAGGTAATATGAATATCCTCCCAAGGAATTCACAGGCATCATACCAGATATGTCTAAGTGAACCAACTGTAATATATCGGAGGCCTTGCTTTGGCTTGAGGGGAATGGTCTCCTTTTTAGCTTTCCTTCGGCACATCCCGGACATACACCTTCTTTCTCTACTCAGAATTCGGGCATCCCTGTCACCATTTGTCTTACATCGGGTAGAGATTTATAATGAAGGTGGGCAAACCTCTGATCCAAAGTTCGGATTGAAGAGATGTGTCACAAGACATAACACCTAGCGGACTTCCACTGACCTGATATAATGAATCAACACGAAACCCAAGAGTGAAAGCATCTTTAACATTGTTTTTCCATGCACGTATCTTGCCATCGCTGAAAGCCACCTTGTAGCCTTTGTCTTCCATAGCCGAAATCGACATCAGGTTATTTTTGAGATCAGGTACATATAATACATCCTATAGGTGGATTGTATTACCTTGATTCAATTTAAGATAGACATTGCCTACACCCTTCACGGGATATTTCATATTATCTCCAAGGACAATTTCCAGGTTAGTTTCTTTCTCAATCAGATTATGGAGAACTTCTTTGTAACCAGTGAAGTGCCTTGAGGCACCACTATCAATAAGCCAATTTCCCAGCGAGTCCGGATGATCAGATGTAGATAGAGCAGCTGGTAGATAATATTCATCCTGCTTATTGTCAACAGTGTTAGATTCATACCTAGAATTTCTTGCTTTCATGAATGGTTGTCCTCTTCCTTGATTCCCAGCACTCCTTTTACCTCCGCTTTTAGATTTGCTATTCCTTTGATTGCCATGAGAGGGATTTTGATCGTCGTCCTAGTGAGAGTTCCTTCTATCAGGGCATTCCTTTGCATAGTGACCTGCTTTATTGCAAATGTAACATCGTCCTTTTCTTCCACCCTTAGGTCTAGCCTTTCTTTTTTATTTAACCCTGGAATTATTTCTTTTCTTAGCATGAGAAGAAAAGGCAGCAGGAGGACCTTTAGGCATGGGCATTTCTTGCTCTTCTATCCTTGTTTCTTCTTGAATGCATCTTGCCATTAATTCCTTGAAACCAGGAATTACGTTATTGTTGAGAAGAGTAGTCCTGAACACGTACCATTCGGATGGTAAACTTCCAAGGGTTGAGAGTGCCATTTCCCTATCAGTAATAATTTCTCCAATAGATAGGAGATCGTTCTTGATCTCGGTGATTCTTAAGAAATATGTTTGCATGCTCTCATCTTTGCCCTTCTTAATTTCCTTCAGCTTATTTCTAAGAAACGAAACTTGATTTGCATCATTAACTTTAAATAAACTCACCAGTCTATCGTAGATTTCCTTGGAGGTGTTCAGGTCGGAGATCTAGGCCACCAAGCACTTGTTGATAGAGTCCTCGATGATCTTCTTTGTTTTGACTTCACCAATTTTCCATTTGTTCCTGGCAGCAACGGGTGCATTTGATGGAGGCTCAACAATATTACCTCTCACATGGTCCAACACACCCTGATCTTCTAAAGTCAGATCGAGAGACATCTTCCATCCGTGATAGTCAGACTTCTCACGGAGCTTATCTTCGGCAAGGAAGAGTGTTGAGGACCCCATAGTTCTTTTAGGATAGCCTTGCCAATCTTCTCTTCGGTGATTGCTCTTACTCTTGCTTGGGCTTTGTCTTCACCTCAACTCTGATACCATGTTAAGTTATGGTATGTTCTACGCTTAGAGCAGTTTACTTATTTTTATTATTATTATCCACATATTAGCAATCACATGTACAGTAAGTAAAGTGCAGATAGAACACTAAACAATCGACAAAAAACAAGCCAAGACAAGAGATACAAGATGTGGCGGCTAGCCAAGGACAAACCCCAATATGGGGAAACCCTTTGATCAAATCTTCTTTTATCTTCAATAATTCAGCAGAGAGAAATAGTACATAAATCTGATTTACATCAGCAGCAGCAAACCCTAGATCAGCCCTAAACTAGGGCAGACAATATCTTGCAAACCGACCGTCGGATCGACTTGATTCCTTCACCTACAACGCAGTTCTGAGAGGGAGATTGATGGTCAACGCTGGTCAAACTTCCAATCTGCAGTTGCAACCCTAAATTTGTGTCCTTCCACACGTGTGAGAGAAGAGACTCTTTCTGCGCAGTAGGAGAAGAGCCTCTTTTCTGCGCAAGAGAGAGAGAGATGTGATGAGATGTGTGTGTCCAAATGAGGAAAAGGCCTCTTGTATTTATACACAAATGTTGATGATGAATAGATGCGTCTGTTGAGCTTCTGAGCCTACATGAGTTGCTGGTCGGCTTGATAATTATTCCATAATAAAAATAAACTCATATCTCCATAAATACTTATTGGAATCAGATGATCTTTAGATCAATCCTACACCTCTCGACGAGAGGAATCTTATAAAAATATTATCAGCCATGAATAAGATGACCCACATGGAGCTTGGCCCTAGTTGCCAATTTTAACATAACCAATGCGTCCCACTGAAGAAACGTCTACCAAATAACTTGCAATTGAAGCACAAACGGAAAACTTGTGTGGATTTCTCGCAATGTCAACTAGGGTGGCAATGATGTCCATCGAAATTGGTGAGTACCAGCTAGGGTGGCAATGACGTCCACAGAAACTAATGTGAGAGTCTTGCCTAAAACCCTCAAGAGAAAGTTGCCTAAGCTCCCAATCAATCAATAAACAAGAAATAATCATAAATCAAAATAAATGAGAAATGGTCTTCTCTCCCCTTTGTTGAGAAATCTAGGGCATAGCAATTAGGTAATTTCTCTTGTAATGATAACTGCTTGTGAATATTTTTGTGTTTCTTTAGATTAGGTTCTTCTCTTTGCTTAGATTATTATAGTGTTCTTCTTAATCAAACAGCCACTAAAGCATAAACAATAAGGAGACAAAAGACATAGAATATAGGCGATCAGCTAGGGCCAAAACCTCTCCAACTTGAGAGGAAAACCCAAAACGAATTCTTCTTCTTATAGAAACTTCAATTAATGAACACCAAGACCAAGACCCTTGACATAACAACCTCTCCAAGACCAAGACACAAGCCTTCTTGATTCAACTCCTTCTTCCTTGAGTCAACGATGGTCAAACTTATTCCTTCTCCCACTAGCTCGACTATCCTTCAAATTTCGGTTCCTTGGATCAGATTTGCAGCTCTTGGCCCTACTTCAGAAACCCTAGCACGTGTGATTGACCAACTTTTGAACCTTGATTTTCTTCACTTGGATGGTATGACTTCTTATTACAATTCGGCTTGTAATCTTGCTTATTTTCTTCCTTGATTTGGCCTCTTGGACAGTAGTAAGACCTTCAACCCTTTCTACAATAGATGGTTCTTCCTTCCTTCACACATGTGGAGGTATTAGCCCTAAAACAGACCCAAAAACAACTCGGCTTTCTCTTCTTCTTCCTTTGATGGATGAGATTGCTCTTCTTGTGATCTTGGCTCTCCTTTTTATCCTTCTTAGGCTTTATTGAATGAGTCTTCAAATGGAGGTCGAGTCCTCTTTATATATACTCAAAATAAGTCGACTTTTCCTTGCACATAGGCCGACATGCTTCTCTAGAAACATCTTCATCCTTTTAGAAGGCCGACATGAGTAATAGCTTGTGACAAGGTCTTGGAGGGTTATTGACACAATCAAAATTACGTTTTACAATATGTAAAATGTCTTCCATACGTGACATTGACTTCCTAGACTTTATGATTTGATGACCAACCCTAAAGGCTCACAATGGGAGCCTTAACTATAAAATAAAATTCCTTGAGCATGAAACCCATGACTCAAGCATTACAAAATAATTTTATTTTTCTTCTTTTCATCAATTACATAAAATCATGATTACACATGTCCTTATGAAGACCGAACCTAGTTACATTTTTCAACGCTCCCTCTTAACTAGGGAGGTATTCATAATCCATACAAGGTACTTGGACATTCTCAATCTGAAGAATTCTCATAAAAAGATTCGGATTGGTAACCCATCTATATAGGATCATATCAACCAACATTGTTACATAGCAAGGCCTTGACTAACAACTCTATCTCTCCACAGGATTAGAGCTCAATGCTAGCAAGACCAATAATGTATAGACACCCTCAACATTGTCTCTCTTGAAACATACCCTACCCAGGTTCTCAAAGTTTGTTCCACCAGGACTATTCTTATCTTGGATTCTCAGTCCTCAAAGAATATCAGTCTTCTACGACTACTCTTATCTTGGATGCCCTAACTCATCCTCAAAGAGTATTGGATGCCCTAACTCATCCTCAAAGAGTATCGGATGTCAGATGTTTACCCAATCCTCCATTTTGTCTTCCCAAGTGAAGACAAGAATGATGTGTTAATCTCTCCCTCTCAACGTAGGGAGGACATACCCATTCCATTGAAGGAATGTACCCATTCCTATAAAAAGGAATGTATCCAAGCTCCCTCTTAACTACGGACTTGACCAAGCTCCATCTTGACCAAGGACTTGCTTTCAGCAGCTCTTCAAGTGGAGATCATGGGACAACCAGCTGCTTGTAGAACTCATTCCTCTGATGTCATGAATTCTTGTGTTGTCATAGAGTCTGCATCTTTCGGGACTTCTTTGTAGGGCACAGACCATCCATCACTTTCATCCATGAGTCATGTCATCCTTCCTTTCATTGGAAAGTGATCCATTAGGCCATATCTGGCCTTCTTTCATGCCATGTTGCCTTCTTCATATCATCTTTTCATTCTTCCACATGATCATCGATTGTAGAATATTTCCACAGTTCTTCTCTTAACAACCCAGCATAAGCCCATCCAGATATTTATTCAATAATAAGAAATGATTATTAGATCAAAATTACCTTTGTGATGGTCTTTCATCATAAAATCTTCTTGTTTGCATCAACATCTTGCATACATATTGACACATCTCCAAAAGATATATACTGTCAAGGGTCTCTTTCTTTTTCAGACTTCAGTAGGGTATTCATATCTTTCATGGAGATATCATAGTCAAATCCTTCAGTCCTTGGATGTTGACTGTCTTTTCCATAGTTTCATATTTCATGTTCTCTTCCTTTCTTTCCTCGCACATTTATTTTCCAGGAACCTCTAATCAAAGTTCCTCCAATTTTAGTCAACCACCTCATATTTCATATGTGGACATATTATGTTGATTTCATCTAGTCAATGTGTGACCCATGCCTTCCTGCGTCCTTTCAAAAGAGGAGACCTTATCTTTTGATCATGCTCTTGAGATAGAGTATTTATCCATGTTACTTGCAACCATATGACATGACTCTATTTTATCAAATACAAGCATACATACCTCATTATCCTTTTAGGTCATCTAGACTTCCTTCGGCAGCTTCCTTGATTGAAAGAACTTCAACCCCTTGACCTGCTTTACTTCCTTTGGCATCATACCATCCTCTCATGAATTCCTACAAGTTGGAATTTGATGAAGGAGAAATTGCTTCCTTTCAAACGGTGAATCTTCTAATGAAAATTCCAATAGAGGATCTTGAGTATCCTCATTCAGCAAGTGTTTCCTTTTGACTGATGTATGATGAAATTTGTACTAGATGACTTTTTCCTCTCCTCATAAGTACCACTTATGCTTCTAATGAGGTTACCAAGAGCTATATCCTTCCATAGGTGACTACCATGGACTTTTATTCCAGCTACCCTTCATGCTTCTCTATGATGATGTCACAAGCTCTTGTTTTCAATGCTTCTATGATGCTATGATGCATCCTATCATACTCCTTAGAGACTTATGATGGCCATATCTTACAATAGAAAACTTGAAAAGAACTAGGTGAGGAAGACTATCTCAATCATAGTAGAGATCTTTTACCTCATCTTCCTTGGACTTCTTTTTAGCTTCCTCCACTTCTTCGGTGATGCGGACTTCTTCTCTTCCCCTTTTGTTATTGTCCTTCTTGAGCTTAGGACAATCTCTCTCGTAATGCCCGTATTCTTGACATCCATAGCATTGAACCTTGGCCATATTCTTCTTTTTTTTTAGGACCAAATTTTCCCTTTCTCTTACTCATTGTAGCATATGCTTGATTTTGCTCACTTGATCCTACATCAGTTTTTGCCTTCAACCTGGGTTCTTCAATCTTGCATAGTGACCATAGATCCTTGAATGGAGTAGCTTCTTTCTTCCCATAAATGCTTGAAGTAAAATTACCCCATTCCTCTGGTAGTGCATTTAGTACTACAATGGTCATCTCTTTGTTAGACATTATTTCTCCCAAGTCTTAAAGTTGATCCCTTATTTCAGATATCTTCATAAAGTATGAGGTTATTCCTTCTTCTTTTGATACCCTTAGCTTGTAGAGTTCTTGCCTTAATGAGATAACTTCTCTTGTAGTGCTTACGGAAAACAATTCTACCAGTTTGTCAAATATTTCTTTTGAAGTTTCGAGTTTAGATACATATGGGATGAGGGGATCCTTTATGGATTCTATGAGAATCCTTTGTGCCCTTACTTCCCCTTTCATAAACCTTGCAAGTGCTTGAGCATCTTCTTTTGGAGGTTTGGTGATTGAGCCCTTAACATGTTCCATGACCTCATTCTCAATGAGATTCGGGTTTGTCCTCTTCTTCCATGCAAGAAAGTTTGAAGCCCCAACCAACTTGTTGCTTTCCTTGCAAAAAGACACTTTGACAAATTCAGATGTAGACATAAGTATACTTACTTGTGAAGATGCTTCTTCAACTTGTTGCTTCCTTGAATTTGATGAAGATATAGATAATAAAAAACTTCTTCTTGATGAATGTAGTTCTCTTCAAGAGTGATCCTAGGCTCCACAGAGGGGGAGATCACCTTAGATCTTTTGATGATGATGTCCTTGGTGATGATGATCAATGATGACTTCTTGATGATGTCTTGATGCTTCTTGGATGACCTTCTTCAAGGGTAAGGACCTTGCTTCACCGAGAGGGATATTTTTGAAATTTAATGACTAATAAAAGTTTCCTGCAATCCCAACCCTGTTTTAATTTCACCTTATCACTCCCATTTAGTTAAATGCCCTTTCCCATGAACATCCATTCAACATATAGAATTCTGGAAATGAAATTTTCATATTAAAACACATGGGACTGTTAACACATGCGGAAAATAAATATGGACATAACCAGACCAGCAACACACATAAAAATACAAAGATTTTTGGTCAACTACCTAGGCAAAAACCCTTCAATCTTCTCCGAGGAAAACCTATTACAGAGCTCTTCAAATTTATTTATCTTTCAAGTTCAAGAAAAATACATTTGCAAACAAAACAAAACAGCAAAATACAACTTATCTCTTCAGCCCAAAACTCCTTGAAAATTGTGCCCACTTTGCCTCGATTTTGTGCCCACTTGAAGCTAAAAATATGTATTGTACGGATACCACTGTACGGACTCCATATGAACTGTACATATTTCCGTACTACTGTACGAATTTTTTTCAATAAAAAATTCTCTCAAACGACGTGCAACTCAGAGCATTCAATGTTGTTCGTACTGTACCTTCTATTGTCTTCTATGCCTTGATCTCCATGCCCAACTTTTCCCAAAAATCACTCCTTCAACTTGCTACAACAAACTTCTCCTTCATAACTTTTCTCCATCTCTCAACCTCCTTTCTTCAATCTGCTCATGAAGAATGAATGTGGTCTCTCTTTTCTTTCCCCCTTTTGTTTCCCTAAATGACTTTTGGGCAACCCTAAGATCTAATGGCTCAGATTCATTTAATTCAAGGGATGAGAGTAAATGTGCATTTAATTCTCACTTTTTATATTTAACTCACCCATTAAATAAAGTACCCACATTGTACTTTATGTCTAAAGTCACTTTTCACTTTATAATTTAACATTGACTTTACCACTTATAAAGTCACTTTCACTTTATAAAGTCACACTTAGGAAAATAATTATTTTGGACACTTTTCCCTAGGTAGAGACTAACCCATGGGAAACCACTTGTCCAAGGTACATTAAAAATCAACACTCCCTCTTATCGAGGAAAGTGTTTCTCACCACACCCATTTTGTCCCTGAAATGAACATGCTTGCCTCTTGGCAAGGACTTCGTGAGAACATCGGCCACCTGCTCATCTATTGATATATACTCCAGCTTCACTGCCCCCTTCTGAACATAGTCCCTGATGAAATGATATCTGATGTCAATGTGTTTTAACCTGTCATGAAACACTGGATTCTCCGTGAGTTTAATGCAACTTTGATTATCACAGTGAATAACCGTCAGTCTCAACTCCTGATCAAATAGGCCATACTACAACTTGCGAAGCCAAATGGCCTCACAACTACCCTCACTAGCAACCATATACTCAGCCTCAGAAGAGCTCAAAGCCACTGACTTTTGCTTTCGACTAAACCACAACAAAACTGCCGAAGCAACACCCTGAAGTGTTTTTGCTGTTAGAAGCACAGCCTGCCCAATCTGAATCTGTGTAACCTGTCAACCTCACTCCATCTCCCCGCCTATAGTCCAGACCATAATCAATAGCCCCCTGCACGTAGCAAAGAATGTGCTTTGCAGCTACCCAGTGCACCTTCCTGGGCTCAACCATGAACTAGCTAAGTGTGTTCACTGCAAAGCATATATCTGGCCTAGTGTTGACCAGATACATCAAGGACCCAATAAGTTGCCTATACAATGTGGTATCCACCAAACTAGAATCTGAAGCATGAAGCTTCTTCTAGTTGGTGATCATAGGTGTAGACATGGGTCTACAGTCTGCCATGTGAAATTGCTCAACACATCCACAGCGTACCGCCCCAGAAAGATATGCCCCTCCTCCTGCCACACCTCAAGCCCCAAAAAGCAATGCATTAGCCCAATGTCCTTCATCTCAAACTCCATAGCAAGATCCTCCTTTCAACCACTAATCAGTCTCTCTGCCCCAGTAATGAACAAGTCATCAACATACAACACAAGAATGCGCTGATCATCCCCTACAACAATGTAGTATAGGTTCGCTGCAACTAAGTATCAATCCTCGAATACCAAGCTCTAAGATCTTGCTTAAGTCTGTAGAGTGCTCGCCTCAACTGGCGTACATGGGTCTCCCGCCCAAGTACCTCAAAGCCCTATGGCTGCTCAACATACACCTCCTCCTTATAACTTCGTTCAGAAATGCGATCTTCACATCCATCTGATGGATTTGCCAACCCATTTCTGCAGCAATAGAAATAAGGGACCAGATAGAAGTGTACCGAGCTACGAGAGTGAAGGTCTCATCATAGTCAACTCCCTCTATCTGTGAGAACCCTCTAGCCACAAACCTCGCCTTGAACTTCTCAATGCTGCCATCTGCAGCATGCTTGATCTTGTAGAAGCACCTAGAAGTCACAATTGACTTGTCCTCAGGCACCACTTCCCAGACATTGTTCTTAATGATAGAGGCATACTCCTCCACCATAGCCTCTCTCTATACCTCCTGACTGGCAGCGTCCTCATAGCTAGTAGGCTCAAAGTCAACAATGTTGGTAGCCTTGGCTACATAACTACAAAACTGCTCAGGTGGCACACTCTCCTTATTCACCCTCTTCGGAGGACCAATAGACTCCACTTACTTCAAGGTGTCTTGAAACCACTTGGGCCTCCTCTTCCCTGAAGAAGCTTCCCCATAGGGAACCTCATCCTCTAACCCCCAGTCTGGTGAACCTGAAGGTCTGCCCACTGAAATTGGTGTGCTTGTACCAGCACCTGTCCTAGAAGAACCTGTACTGGCACCTGTGCCTATGTCAACTGAAGTGCCATGCAGACACTGTACCAATGGACTCCCTAAAGAAGTGCTCGGTGAACTTGCCACTGGTGCCCCGGATGTCACTGACACTGAAGTTCCTCCAGTACCAGTCGATCCAGAACCCTCAGGTCCTGCTCCCTGTACCTGACCTCCCTGCTGAGGAGAAGTCTATGACTCTCTCTCATCATACTCCCGTGATCTCCGATAGGCCCTCTCCTCCTCAAACTTCACATCCCTCCTAATCACCCCTCTCCATTTAGAGGGAATGAAGATCCGATAGGCTTTCGAAGTCTCGTTGTAACCTATAAAGATACCCTTCTCTGCCATGGGTTCCAACTTCATCCTCTGCTCCTTGGGGACATAAGAATATGTGAGACATCCAAAGATATGAAGATGTGCCACATGAGGCTCCTCTCCAGTGAAAACCTCCTTCAAAGTCATATTCCCCAATGCTCTATGAGGAATCTTGTTCTGAAGATAGACAACAATATTGCAGGCCTCAACCCACAAAAACAAAGGCAACCCCTGATCATGAATCATCGCTCTAGCAACCCCAAACAATAGCTATGTTCTTCATTTCAGACACCCATTCTACTAGGAGTTGTAAGGAACCGTGAACTCTCTCCTAATGCCCTCTTGTGCACAGAAGTCAAAAAACCGACCATTGGTGTACTCACCACCATTGTCTAACCTCAAGACCCGAATCTTCCTACCTGTCTGTTTTTCCACAAGAGCTTTGAACTCTTTAAAGCGACTGAAGACCGACCCTTGGTCTTCAAGAAATATATCCAAGTCCTCCTAGAGTAGTCACCAATGAATATAACATAATAGTCATAACCACCCAAAGACACATGAGACATACGGCCACTAACATCAGTATGAATCAAGTCTAGGATACCTGTAGATCTGTTGTCGCTCGCTGGGAATGGGAACTTGGTGTACTTGCCCAAAGCACACCCTCTACAGACCTCATAATGCTCGACACTGAAATCAAGAACTCTAGTAGTGATCTCCCTCAGTACTCTCAAAGCTCCATGATGCATATGCGTCATCCTCTAGTGCCATAACTCGCACAAGTCTCTACTGCTGGTGGTACTAGTGTGAGTGCTACCACATGTGCTACCCACCAATGCTCCTACCGACTGAAAACTGAACTTGTATAGTTTCCCAAAGCAGACTCCAATAACTTTGACCGAAGTGATGGAAGCTCACCTAGGATGCATCAATACCTACCCTCTTAAGAAAGTGATGTCAAACCCCTTCTCCTCCATAGCAGACACTGAAATCAAGTTCTTCTTCATTCTCGAAATATACAAAACATCTATGACCTTCAAAGGAGGCAAAGACTCCTCCTCAAAGGTCACAGTCCCCACACCAACAGCTCTCACAGTGCGGTCATCTCCTAGTACAATCTCAATATCAAGTGCCCTCTCTGCAAGCTCTAAAAAGAACTCTCGTGCCCCTGTCATATGGCGAAAAGCCCCACTGTCTATGTACCACACATCAGATGATGTACTCCTACTAGATGTAGAAGTAATAAATGCAAAGTCTTGGTCAAACTGTGAAGCAAACTGCTCCACCTCTGTTGAAGCTGCAGTACCCTTCTTCCCCTTGTTCTTCCTCTCAGGACATGTAGCAACATAGTGTCCCATCTTCTGACATTCCCAACATTTGACTGTGGACATATCTGTATCTTTCTTCTTCTTCTTCTTCTTCTCCTTTCCCATAGCCCCATCTGATGAGGCCCCTTTCTTGGCCTTCTCTTTGTTCTTCCCCCTGGTTGTCAAGGCTACATTCTCCTCATCTGCTATCTTCAACCCACCACTGCCAATCTTCTGTATCTCATGCTGCACACAATCATCCCAGAATTTGTCCCAATTGGGAAGATTCTCCCTAGAGGTAACAACATCTCCAAAGACCTCCCAAGACTTAGGAAGTCCCGCTACAGCTATCCTGAATAACTTTGTGGGTGCAACTGCCTCACCAATAGCAATCAAATCATCACATACCTGTTTGACCCTGCCAAGATAATGAACTACACTTTCAACCTTTGTCATCTTGATGTTCTTCAATTTTTCTTTGAATACCATCTTCCTGCTCTCATTAGTACTCTGATAGAGAGTGGTTAGAGTTGTCCACATCTGATATGCATATGTGTTTCCTCTCACCTGAGGAACCACATGATCCTTCAGACTGTCCATCAAAATTCTTTTTGCCTTTGCATTATTTTTTGTGAATTCAGCGAGTTCATCTACAGCAGTAGGAGGTACAACCACTTGCCGCACTATGCCCCAAACTGCTGCCCCCTCAAACATTGTCTGAATTTTGTCTTTCCAAACGACATAGTTGGATATCCCATCCAGTTTGTCCTCTATCCTTGAGAACACGGCCATGACTGTTGTCCAAAATTTACAAAACCAAGAAAATGGAGAAATGAACTTTCCAGCACACCTTGATGTTCCAAAAGTTCAGTCTGTGTGAAATTTCACCTTGCTATTCCAAAATATCAGTTTGTTGTCCAATCTGAGTTTGTTGTCCAAAAATTCAGTTTGTTGTCTAAACCACTGTTTGTTGTCCCAAACCACTGTCTGTTGTTCAAACTGCAATTTTCAGCCTATAGCTCTGATACCATGTTGAAATTTGATGACTAAAAAAAGTTTCCTGCAATCCCAACCCGGTTTTAATTTCACCTTATCACTCTCGTTCAATTAAATGCCCTTTCACCCGGATGCGGGTGTCTGAACAGCATTGAATGGGTGTTAATAGCCAGCCACGCGGAGAGGACAGCGGGCAGCTGATAAGGTTGGAGGTAACAGGTTATATGTCGTCAACCATGAAAGGCATTCATTGTCATTTAATTCATCATCCGCCCCAAGGCACGAGCTGTGGTGATAACAGGATGGAGCAGTGTGCTGCAGGAACATTCTCCCTTGTTCAGAGCCGGTTGCAGGCTGAGAGTGTAAGGTCTGGTTCTAGGCGGAAGGAGGAAGGCGGCTATGGTAGGCACAAGCCTTTCTCTGTAGCTTCGCATAAACCTGTGTATGTTTCTGTTGTTTTGAACCCTCCGAATGTAGCAGCGGAAATTGGAAGGGAGATCCGCTCAGGGGAGGAGAGGCTCTGTGGAATTAACAAGTACCTGGTTGAGGAGCGGCTCTGTGGAATTTTCAATATTGTGGCTGTTTGGGACTCCCTCCAAGCCATAACTAGTCCCCAGATTGCTTCAGAGCCTCCACTGTCCTTTAGCTTTCTCGCAGTTGTCAAGAGAATTCACATGGCGCCTCGTTTACAGGCCACTCCTCGGCGTGGGCGTCACCATGGGCAGCGAGGTGGTGTTGGAGGGAGAGGCCGTCATAGCCCTCGCCGAATTTCACCTCTCGCCCGTGCTTCGTCGCCTTCGAACAGATCCGAAGACTCGGAACAATCCATCTGCAATACAGTCCAATCTACCAGGTTTCATGATTGCCGTCGAACAAACAAACCTTTCATTTCGACTCTGGTAACGGTCATCTTCTCGGAAGAAGATGAGGAAGAGGACAGTATGAAGGATCCCTCTACGGAACAGTCGCCTTCTCATTCGAATAGCTCCTCGCCGAGCAGGTGGATTGAGGACAGCTCCTATGCCCCTTCCTCGCAAAGCAAAATTGAGGAGGAGAGCACTTTCGCTCACACAGAGGAGCAGGCCGAGGTGCTTCAGGAAATTGTTAGCATGCAGGAAAAGAATAGTTTGGACCTGGCTCAAGAACAAGCAAAGAATTCTCAGGAGAGGGTAGACACAAGGCAAACCTCTCCCCAGAAACAAAGCATGCACAAGGAGCCGGATATCCCCTTTAGCACCCTGCTGTATCCCAAGCTGTCGCCGGGCATGAAGCTGGAAGACATCCCGCCCGGCATGGAGATTACCTGGGAGCCACTGGATGAGGACATCGGGCAAGGATCCGCAAACATCAAGTAGTATGCTCTGTTTCGTATGTTTAGTCTTCCTGCTCTGTTTTGGTTGCTTGTCATCTTGCATGATTTTGTTGTCTCGGCTCTACCTGTTCGGTCTTCTTGGCTTGGCGTTTGGTGTTTGGAGTACACTCCAGCAAATAGCGGCACGTCTTCAAACTTCCTATTTCTCTATGCTTATGTTTAGTATCCAGGAAAATCTTCTGACATGTAATGTTTTGCTTATGTTCACTCCACTTGATGCAACAATTTGTATAAGGTTCCTCATCATCAGTGGAACAGTCAATTCTGTAATAATTTTGAAAGAGAGGTGCACAGTCATCAGTGGCACTCTCATTAGCGGAACAATCAATTTTGTTATATTTTTGAAAGAGAGTTGCACAGTCATCAGCGGCACTCTCAGAAGTTCAAACCTCTTGTACATATTTTTACATCTTTTTTAATATAAATTAGCTTAGTCTTTGCCTAGAATATAAAATAAATAAATAAATAAATGCCCTTTCCCATAAACATACATTCAACATATAGAATTCTGGAAATGAAATTTTCAGATTAAAACACAAAGGACTATCAACACATATGGAAAATAAATATGGACATAACCAGACCATCAACACACATAAAAATACACAGATTTTTGGTCAACTTAGACCCAAGCAAAACCCCTTCAATCTTCTCCGAGGAAAACCTGTTAGAGAGCTCTTCAAATTTATTTATCTTTCAAGTTCAGGAAAAATACATTTGCAGACAAAACAAAACAGCAAAATACAACTTATCTCTTCAGCCCAAAACTCCTTGAAAATTGTGCCCACTTTGCCTCGATTTTCGTGCCCACTTGAAGCTGAAAATATGTATTGTAATGGTATGATTGTACGGATTGGACTGTACATATTTCCATACTATTGTACGAACTATACAGATTTTTTTCAGAAAGAAAATCTCTCGAACGGCGTGCAACTCAGCATTCAATGTTGTTCATATTGTACCTTCTATTGTCTTCTATGCCTTGATTTCCATGCTCAGCTTTGACCAGAAATCACTCCTTCAACTTGCTAACAAACTTCTTCTTCATAACTTTTCTCCAGCTCTCAGCCTCCTTTCTCCAATCTGCTCATGAAGAACGAATGTAGTCTCAAAATGTGCATAAATGTGCATTTATTTCTCACTTTCTATATTTAACTCACCCATTAAATAAAGTACCCACATTGTACTTTATGTCTAAAGTCACTTTTCACTTTATAATTTAACATTGACTTTACCATTTATAAAGTCACACTTAGGAAAAAAAATATTTTGGACACTTTTCCCTAGGTGGAGACTAACACATGGGAAACCACTTGTCCAAGGTACATTAAAAATCAACAAAGATTGCCTTGAAACTTTTTGAAGATGATGACCATGTCCTCAATCTTGCTTCTCTTGGATGAATAGACTTCAACATCCTTCAAATTCACGTCCTTCCTTTCTTGAGTAGAGGTAGGGTCTTTGAGGTCCTTTTCATTGATAATGACTTGAGGATCCCAAGGCTTCTTTTGGTGAAGACTTCTTCATCAATCTAGGGTTTTGACACTTCCTTGTAGATCTTAACTTCAAGATGCTTTTTAGAATGAGATGATCTTTTAGATATGCTTTCATGCCCTCCTCGAGATTTGGTACTTTTGAGTGTCCCTTGATGAGATGCCATTTCCTTGATTTTGTCACCTTAGCTCTGATACCATGTTGAGAAATCTAGGGTATAGCAATTAGGTAATTTCTCTTGTAATGATAATTGTTTGTGAATATTTTTGTGTTTCTTTAGATTAGGTTCTTCTCTTCGTGTAGATTATTATAGTGTTCTTCTTAATCAAACAACTACCAAAGCATAACAATAAGGAGACAAGAGACACAAAATGTAGGCAACCAGCGAAGGCCAAAACCTCTCCAACTTGAGAGGAAAACCCAAAACAAATTCTTCTTCTTACAGAAACTTCAATTAATGAATACCAAGACCAAGACCCTTGACATAACAACCTCTCCAAGACCAAGTCACAGGCCTTCTTGATTTAACTCCTCCTTCCTTTAGTCAACAATGGTCAAACTTCTTCCTTCTCCCACTAGCTCGGCTATCCTTCAAATTTCGGTTCCTTGGATCATATTTGCAGCTCTTGGCCCTACTTCAGAAATCCTAGCACGTGTGATTGACCAACTTTTGAACCTTGATTTTCTTCCCTTGGATGGTATGACTTATTACAATTCGGCTTGTAATCTTGCTTATTTTCTTCCTTGATTCGGCCTCTTGGACAGCAGTAACACCTTTGACCCTTTCTGCAGTATATGGTTCTTCCTTCCTTAGCACGCGTGGAGGTATTAGCCCTAAAACAAACTCAAAAACAACTCGGCTTTCTCTTCTTCTTCCTTTGATGGATAAGATTGCTCTTCTTGTGATCTTCGCTCTCCTTTTTATCCTTCTTATGCTTTATCGAATGAGTCTTCAAATGGAGGTCGAGTCCTCTTTATATATAGTGGATTGTCACTCAAAATAAGCCGACTTTTCCTTGCACATAGGCCGACATGCTTGTCTAGAAACATCTTCATCCTTTTATAATGCCGACATGAGTAATAGCTTGTGACAAGGTCTTCGAGGGTTATTGACACAATCAAAATTACTTTTGACAATATGTAACATGTCTTCAATACATGACATTGACTTCCTAGACTTTATGACTTTATGACCAACCCTAAAGGCTCACAATGGGAGCCTTAACTATAAAATAAAATTCCTTGAGCATGAAACCCATGACTCAAGTATTACAAAATAATTTTATTTTTCTTCTTTTCATCAATTACATAAAATCATGATTACAAATATCATTATGAAGACCGAAACTAGTTACATTTTTCAACACCCTTTTAAAAGATTTTGTCGGATCTTCTCCAATCTTCTAGAAATCTCCTTTTATTATTTTATTAATAAGCCACAATTGCATTTTCCTCCTATTTTCCAAGTGACTTTTGCCCCCTATTATTTACTTATTAGATAAAAACATGTTTTCTCCTTTTATTAATAAATGGCCTTTTATTACTAATTAAAGTCATTTTTATCTCCAGAAAATGCTTAAATTGCCACCATGATCACACTGGCCTCCCAAAACCCCTTTCCATTATTTTGTCTTGTATATATTTTCGTCCTGATTCCAATGAGCTATTACACTAAGGTGTTTCTCTAAGTGATTAGCCTGAAACAACGCCTTAAGTGTAATTAATTAAAATATGCCTGTTAATAACTCTGGTTTACGGAAATCGTTGAAATGCAATGGAACCAAGATCGTACCGTGCAAAACTAATCCAGATGATGAAAAGTAGCAAGTGATCTCAGTTGGCCCCTATAAAACTCCTTAAAACCCTCTAGGCCAACCAATAATGTAATCTTGTTCCTGTGACCAAGCTGACATAAGCTCTAGAAATCCCTCCTAATCTCACCACAAGGCAATCCAAAACTTGGGGACATTACACCCCCCTCAATATCAAGCGCATTTTGATATAGATATGTTGAAACGCACGTGTATCACCCCTCTTGATATACATATCAAGTGCCACACAACATGTATCAGCGTTATACAATGTGTATCAATAGTCGTATAGTGTGTGTGGGCGCACATGCTAATATCGCCTAATTTCCCCTTTTAATTGTTTAAAAAAAAATCTTTAGTTATTATAGTTTAACAAAAAATAATCAAAGATTCCTATAGAGATTAAAAAAAAAAAATCATATAAAAGAGGTTGCCCTTATCAATTCTTCTCAAACTATTTGAGGCATGAGCAAGGGAGAATTAAGAACTTGCTCATTTATCTATATTCTAAATTATAATGTTAACACTTAAATGCTTTCTTTCAAAGCTTCGGTATAATTTTTTGAGATTTTATATTATATATATATATCATGTAAACATGTTTCCTAATTTTTTCGAGGGTCATGTTTCTAGCACATTCATGTTTCAAATACGTGTTTCTATGTCCTAGTAACATGCAACTTAGATTGATAGGGTGACAGAACTCTACTATGCATTCTTCTACCTTTTTCCTTTGCTTTAGGTGAAGAAATTGCCACTTGATTTTCATATCTTGATTGTATCCAACTAGATAGCAGGTTTTCTGCAACATAGCTTTGCACTCATTTTGTGATGTTACAGACAACCTTCCTTTCTTAGGTTGCCTCTGGTAGAGCCTCTCCCATCATAGCCTCTCCCATCATAGCAATGCACCTCCTACCATCTTCAACTAAGCACCTTAAACCTTTAGCAAGTCTAAAAATCATTGTCTTCTAAAGAATGCATAAAGATGAGATAAATAATCTTCCAACTTCTTAGCATTAACTGATCCATTGAACAACTTAATCTTCATCTTTATTTCCATTCCAAAAGGTTGTTGCATACCAAATGGTGGTTAAAACAAATTTACACATTGGGAGTTGGTGCTTGTCGAACTAGCACCATGCTTGAACTAGGGACAAAATTTAGTGGTGTGGAACCAACAATGTTGGTAGTAACAATAATAGAAGGTATTTCTTACTCCAAGTAGATGTATTGTCATGGTACAAGGGAAAAACCATGTTCAACAAATTAGGTAAGACCATCAAGCTCATAATATTAACAACTATTGAACAAGAGCCAATTGTCACTACATATCTTGTTAAAGGGACAAAACCCCCATCTCTACACTCATCAAACTCGCACAAGACCCATAATCTTCTTATGTGGTTCTAATTTGGCGGTTTTCTCCTACCATAGCCTCTTATTGTTCAAAATTCATTCTCTAAATTGTCTCTACTCCTCATCCACTTGCATAGTACTGACTTCTAGTATTCACCATCATGATCCAACCACTTGCCCGATAATACAACCAATGAAAGAAACTACTCTAATATCAAATTGATGTTCAGTTGGACGTACTAAACTTTATGTCTTCTCGTTTCATAACAAGTACACAATTAACCAGCAAATCCTAAGGAGTCCTACAATGGAGCAAATAATACAAACTCAAGTGGAATCATAAAGTTCTCCTTATGTCGTAGAGGGATATACAAACGACTATTAGAAAATGCAAACCCAAAAGCATATTCATTATCAATTACACATCAACAACAAACACAATATTCACATGATAGTAACAAAGGCACACATGCAACTAGAGAAAACCCAAATGGGGTATCAATACCAAGAGTCACATCAATACTTAGCAATTACAATGGCAGCACACCAAGCTAGGGCATTTCAGAGTTAAACTACAGTTGAACCTTCATGACTTGTGAGAATTAGCATCTCTAGTGAACAAAAATGGGGATGAGAAATACAACTATGCTATACCTAACTTCTAGGGATGAGAAACAAGAATGCACTATATCTAACTTCTCACAATGGAAACAACTTATCAAATTATAGGATTGAATGGAATCTTAACTGAAGTAACAAAACTGGAAGAGGAAACTTTTGTAGATCTAATCCTCTTTAAATACTAGTCTACAATGAGTATTAATTATCGTAGTTGATGCCCTATAACAGTGATCTTGACTAACTTTGACATGCCTTTTTGGTTGTTGCCAACATGTTACTTTTTTTAACACAATGTCATCGGTCTAGGTATCTTCAACATCAATGGGAGTAAAGGTAATCCTCGCCAATAGAGACTAGCATTGACAAGACCACATGTCGCCAAATACTTTGTGGTCATGACTAGCATCAACAACCAATCGTCAACAAAACCTTAGTCAATCACCTACCACATTGATCTCCCCTCTACTAGAGCTTCCCTCATTAGCTTTCATTCATTAGACGTCGATTGTCAACCTTCCTATCTAACTTTGCGTGATCTAATTAGGACTAATTCTTTCACCTCCAAAAATAACCATTTCCCCAAGTCTATTCAATAATACTTGTTGACAGGTCAACACATCACTTAATAGAATGTTTTGCATAGCACTCAATAAATTTATATTTTGTGTTATATTTTTAATATCCCCACTTAACATGAAAATGACATTTGCAACTTATTAACCCCCCCAACATAAGACTCAAGACGTTTAACTCAAGTATTTTACAAAGGAGAAACATAACTCAAAATCCAAAGATTGCATGGTGGTCAACATTTAACCACTAGGTTACTCAAGCAATAGAAGAACCACCATGGTACATGTCATGTCTTCAACTACTCTAAAAATATAATACCATCACCAATGTTATCCTATAAAAAATCATTGATTCCTTTTGTCCATTAAACAATCACCATAGTTTGGTGTAATGACTTCTTCACTCCTACATGAAAAACACCCTCTAACAAACAATCATAATCATCCAACATTGTGGTTGACACCTTGCTTGTACTCTCACCTCCAACAACGATTTTTGTCACTTTGCAATATCTCACTTCTACCAAAAATCTCCCAATGCTATCGCTTCCCTAGCAACTTCTCCTTTATAGAAAAATCGATATTTATGGTTGTGTGGCAACTTCTCTTTGCCACTGAAAATTCACAGCTCTACGGTTGCCTTGCCAACTTTTGCTTACTAGCCTATAACAAAAATATCTTTTGTTGTTCATTAGATGATCACCAACATACTCTCAAAGCCTCTAAGTAGATACTACTAGTTGTGTGTGGATTTTCAAATTCCAATGCATTTCTTGTTAGCTTTTGGGGTTACTTTGGAAGTTTTTATACCATGATCGGGGGTACTTCATGTGATGTCGAAATTATGGCCTTATAACCTCCCTTGGTAGTGTAAGCACTCAAAGTCTTACTTAGGAGGAAATGTCTTAACCTCAACGGGAGAGCTTAGAGGCAACTCTTTGACAAACCACCCACTATCACCTCAATAACTTTGCCCCACTCTTTAGATTAAGGAGATGGGTGATCCTAGTTTACAAGGCAATCCCTATGGTCAAGCCAATTGAGTTCATTGAAATTGTGGAGAGTTATTGTTTTAAATTAGCTCAGATTGACCTATAAATAGTTTACCAAAGAATCTAGTGTCCTTAATTGTGAGCAGATGCCTGGACAGGAAAATTGCTTATTTGATCACCCTAAGTAACACAAGTATTCAAATGTATTATGAGTTATCCATGTTTGTGTATTTGAGTGGTAAAAGTGCTTAAGTATGATATGAGTGAAACCCAAAATTTTCCTAGTCGCCAAATGATTTCCCAGTCAAGTCTTAGGGGATGTTCATAATAATCCAAGGATGCTCAAATGTAGCAACAACCAGTGAATGTAATCAATGATCCAAAGTGGTTATGAATTATTAGATTAAGCTTACGTTATGAGTTGTTATGAACACTCAAATGTCTAAAATCCTATCAACAAAATACCAAAGTGCAAGATTGCTTTTGTCATCCATTGAACATTCAACACATAATCAATAGAGTGAGCTAAAACTCACATATGATTGTTAAGTCCTAGACCAATGTTTTGTCCGTTATTGAACCATAAAATGATTACTTGATCCACGAAATAAACTTGAAACCATGATCAACCCTTAATAATGTCTACTTTGGGACTTAGGTGCAACAATGTAGAGCATACCAATATTTGAATCTGTTTATGATTCTATATCAGCAGTAGATTAGGACAGTAAATGTCTCGAAAGTAAACAATGTTCATATCAAAGTTCAAACACCATTATTAAACTAGTAACTGTGAATGATAACAGGGCTCAAGAGTCAAAGGTGAGTCATTTTCGTAATTTAGGCATCAATTCAACATTTTGATACATTTAACCATATATGAAGATAATACCCATAAAGGCGTATCCCAGCATGAAAAATGAAACGCCAAGCCCTCAAGATACATATTATCTTTCATGTTTTCAACCTCTAAATGTATTATGAAGCAAGTGAAATGTGTAGGATTATTCATCATCATCCATATACTTAGTAAATAGCAGTGTTGAAAATATCGGTATCGGCAAAATATCGGCAAGGGTCCAGAAAATATCTTATCGACAATATCGGCGAAAATATTGGCAAATATCGGCAAGCATAAAAAATGCATAATATATTCATTTTTTTTCAGATTTTTAAACATATAAAGCAATAACAACATGAAATAAACACATTGACACATAAATATGAAGAAAGCACTGATATATATGATGTCAAATAGAAATGATACATGAAAGGCGATACCAAATCCTGTTGATCCTTGATAATTGTCCATTCAAGGACTCAAATGTGGAGAACCAATACAAAATAACATCACATATATAAAAGTATCTCATCATCATGAGTTATATGTAGCATAACAAATAAAACTAGCAGTTATCTATCTGAAATCACTGCCCTCTCCCCCTTTTACGGGAAAACATGATGGGCTGTTTGCCAGGCCTGCCCCTAGGAGTAGCAGGCCCTGACCCTGCCTCTGCACCTAATGTCAAATAATGACTGTTAGGTATGGAGTTGTGCTCTCCTATATCTATAGCAGATGGTGTTGATATTGATGCTCCCACAATGTCCTCCTCCCCCTCCTCCTGCTCCTCCTCTGAGTGTTGCTCCTCCTCCGAGTCCTCGTCCTCTTGCTGCCCCTATTCTAATGGATCATCTGGCTCTAACCATGAAGGTGACTCCTCCAAGATGGGCTCCTCAGACTCCACCCTCCACTAAGACAATACATCAATATTGTCTAAGGAAATGGCATCTGGATCCATTGGTGCTTCTATTTGCCTTACTCGAAGTTGGATGTGGTAATGCACATACACTAAATCATTGAGGCTTGCAAACTCCAACCTGTAAGAGTGTCAAAAAAACTAACGGTCTTGACTCTTGACTCTTGGCACTTGAAGGTCATAAATTAAAATCTAAAAATTACAATAAGTGTAATTGCTCAACTGAAGGTTGGAGCTCAAAGTTATACCTGTTGCGCTTTTTTGCGTGTATTTTCTCAAATACACTCCAATTGCGCTCACACCCTGAAGAGCTACATGTTTGACTCGAGATTCTTATGGCCAATTTCTGCAAATTTGGTGCCCTTGCACCATAGCTTCACCACCAAATATCTACAACAAAATAAAGAAATAAAAAGTTCAAAAACTTAAAATATAATTAAACTTTCAAATAAAAGTTACATAATTGAATTTAAAAAAAATAGAATTATAAGCAAGGAAATTCTAAATTGAAAATTCTAATTTCTAATGAGTGATGACTTGTCACTTACATGGCATGAAGAGGGTCCTTTCCTTAATAGCATCATCAAAGCCAAATAGGCCAACACAATCCTAAAAATATTGTATCTCGCTATTGATTTTGCTACGAAGCTCAGGATCAGGTACCATCAAAATCATAGCCACATTTGTATGAAAATGCAGGGTTGAGGAAGAGTGTTGTTGCATGAATGGGTCGATGAAGCATCCCTATCCACCGATTATCAATCACATCCCATAACATCATATGCCTATCAAGGCCAACAGAACCCTTGTCTGCATAATAAGAACGAATGGCCTCCTTGGCCCTATCCATGCCCTCATACAAATAAGCCATTGCAGGCTTCTCCCAATCTACCAATCTGAGAACCTTTACTATAGGTTCACTAACTGAGCTTGCTTCTTCTACTCCATGCCAAAACGTCTCAGAGTACACCATTTTTGCAATGGCTTTCCCGTCCTGTCTCATGTTGTATCTACAATTACGCCAGTCATCAGACACAAACATTTGCTTCAACTCGAACTGACATCGAAGCAAAGACTGAAGAGTAATAAAGTTTGTGGCAAAACGTGTGATCGCAAGACGCCGCAACTCCTTGTTTCTAGTGAACCTCCTCATGAGGCTAAGAACAAAAGCATGGTTATAAATAAACTTGGGGACGCTCCTAGCCATATCAACCGCTTCCTTGATGAAGAAGAGTTTCCCCATATCCTCAAGCAACAAATCGAGACAATGTGTTGCACACAGAGTCCAGAACAATGTGCGATGCCTCTCCATAAGCATCTTGCCGGCAGACACATAATTAGTTGCATTGTCTGTTATGACTTGCACCACATTCTGCACACCAACCTCCCGAATGAACCCATCTAACAACTCAAATATCGTTGCTGCATCTTTGATATGTTCTGATGCATCCACCGATTTAATAAACATGGTACCTTTAAGACAATGTACCAAGAAGTTTAGAAGGGTCCTACCCTTCCTATTTGTCCAACCATCAGACATCACTGTACATCCAGTAACTTCCCATGTTTTTTTCAACTCCGCCAATCTAGAGTTGATGTCCTGCTTTTATGCTCGAAAAATTGGCCCCCGCAACTCCTCATATGTAGCACTTTTGTACCCTGGGCCCACAACAGCAATAGCATCACACATTGGCTGCCAAAATGGATTGGTTTTGGTGATGCTGAGAGGTAAGTCGCTCCAGAAAATACACCTCCCCATGACTCTATCTGCTTGTTGCTTCTCCTTTTTTTTTAACATGCGATTTTATGCCAGGGTGTGATCCATGTCCTATTCGTGGAACAAAAAATGATGACCTCGCACTAGCAGTAGCAGGTGATGATGTGCCAGCTGTGGAGCCCCTCCCACTACCCTCAACATCAAAATCAGGAGAAGATACCTCAAAAGATCTACCTGCACGTTCAACCTTGTTTATTTCTGTCTCTTCCTTCTTTCTGTCTTTTTCATCAAATGCCTCAAGAGCTTTTTGTATAAGCTCTGAACTAGAAACTGTACAAATCCCAACATCATGTCAAGTGAGCCTAGCCAGATGGTATTTCAGTGGTGTAACCCCCACTATCATCTTGGTCCCACACAATTCGCATGTAAGATATGCCCGATTTGTCCCACCATCAGGGTTCCCATACTCCCAAAATGGGTCCAAGGCTTTTGGCATATTTGAGTTTTGTAGTGAGCTAACTCAAACCTAGGGCACCAAAAAAAAAAATTGGAATTAATAACTTAATAAGTAATAACCACATCATTTTACAAAATAGTTTTTTTGCTACATTATTTGCAATGTGAATTCAATGAAAAACCATAAATGACAATAAGAGGGTGTATTTGAAAGTTTAAAAAAAAATGGAGTTCATGGGCATGAAAATCATAGCAAATGGAAAAAAAACAAGCAAAATGATTGTAGGCAAATAGGCAAGCAAGAATAATCCTAAAACTATCAAAAAATTCATTAACATAGGGCTTTATTTGAACATACCTGTTAATGGAAGAAATGAAATTGTCTCACTGTTCTTCAAGCTTAGATCAACAAAATCTTCGTTGTTGGTGGCGATAATATCTATTCAACACTCAAACCCGCCTTGGCAGCAAGCACATAGCTCTCCCCTTCCTTCTCCAGCAATTAGAAATGAAAATGATTGAAAAAAACAAAATCGGACTTTTATAGCCGCAGTGGAAATTTTTACTGTCTCTCGGCAATTTTTTGCATCGTAGCGCGATATTTTCCCGAGATATCACCGATATTTCGGAAATATCGTGATATTTTCGAGGAGACAAAATATCGCGATATTTTCTCGAAGATATTTCGTCTCCCCGAAAATATCGCGATATTTACGAAAATCAACGATATTATATACATTGGTAAATAGAATATAGAACCAAAGCATCAAGCCTTTAAATCAAGTTTTGTGTGATATCAATATCGTGATATTTTCGGGGAGACAAAATATCGCGATATTTTCTCGGCGATATTTCGTCTCCCCGAAAATATCGCGATATTTACGAAAATCGACGATATTATATACATTGGTAAATAGAATATAGAACCAAAGCATCAAGCCTTTAAATCAAGTTTTGTGTGATATCAATACAGTAACAAAAAATTAAATATGCAAGATCTTAGGTGTGCTTACTCCTCATTGACAAAATTGAAAGATGGATAATTTCTAGTGATATTAGAATTCTATTTTGGAACCCTCATTATGATAGATCTATGACAGCAGTGATCTTGCAAATGGAGAAATTATTTAAGAATGTACCCGTAACTATCAATTAGTTATTCATCACAAGGAAAGTACCATTAAGTTAACTAACAAAATAGGTAAAATCTCTCCCCCACGTGGTGTGATCAACACAGCCAACAATGACAGATATCAGCCATCTGTCTGGCCACCTCCCCTTCAGTCATCAGCCCATCATTCTCTAGATGGGGGCGATTAATATGCAGTTATTATTTATCGAAGGTGGCTCTCGCCACACCACGAATGCTCTTGGCTCTTGTTACAAGTGATCGTATGGCTTGGGTCATGGGTTGTCTAGTAGGGTACAGCAATCCTTCTAAGGTTGTCCAATCTCCAGACCATTGGATCTCCACTCCATCAATCCTGAATCTTAACTCCTTCTCGACCTCCCTGCTCTCTCCCTGACTCGAACCTCTCCCTTGTCATCTCGCTCATCCCCTTTGTATCTCTTTGTTCCATCATGTTATTCCCCTCCGTGGCATTGGCATTCCCCTCCATTGTAATGCCATTCCCCTCAGCTGATTTGCCTGTTTCGATTCCCCCATCTCAAGTGCCACCATGTCCCGTAGAGCCGTTGCACCTCCTAAATAGTGCGCTGGAAGTAGAACCCCACCACATCATACCCAGGCACAAATCAGTGCTGAAGCAGCAACCAGAAGATATAGGGATTTTACCCCTCCTTCAGTCGGATGGGAAATTTAAGCAGCAAAATGGGAGGCAAGCGTTGAACAAAAATTTCTCTTGGACATTCAGGTGGAAGAGGATGTTGGTCAATGGGTTCCAGATACTGACAACACCCGCAGCAGGCACACTCAATACATATAGACAATGAATCTCTATTGGCAACTAAAGACCATAATGGGAAAGGTCCTCATTGAAAGAAATGAGGCACATGAAGAGATCCTCCTCTATATCAATGCACTACAACAGCGAGTCAACAAAATGGACCACAACAACAGCAAGTCAACAAAATGGATCACAAGCTCAACTAGTTTGCAATAAAGCTAGCTAATCTAGACCCCCGGAGCAGTGAGGAGGAGGATTTGGCCTTACTCCTATCCAAGTAGACTCTCCCAATAGTGAAAAAAAATGATGTCTAGTTTTACTTTTCCGTTTACTAGTTTTAAGGACACTACTCCTAATTTTGTTAATAGTCCTTTAAGCTCTTAGAGTCATTTTACTATGATTTTAGGACCTCCTTTTACAACTATAGACATGCTTCTACATTTTTGGTCGGGTTTTCTTAGCAGCAAACCAAAAATATAATTTTGTATATTTTCTTTATCAATAATATATGAAGATCTAGATCGAAGGGTTGACTCAAGTGGTCAAGTCCCCATTGTTAAAGCACCTTTGCTATTGAGAGGTCATGATTTCAATTCTCACAACACCCTCGGGGTCAGGCCCCATGGTTGAACCGGCAGGAAGTGATCCCTTTGGATGGATTTGCCTGGTACAAATATTTCGTGAATGGAGTTGTCACCAATCTCCAAGGTCAATGAACCACATAAGGAGAAAAGAAAAAGATAATATATGAAGATCTAAATTACAAAAAAAAGGGTAAAATCTCCAAATATAAATAGATATATAGATAAAGAGTTACCTAAAATCAACATGCACACACACACATAGTTAATTAATAATACAGCCTATTAGTTAGCTTTAATTATGTGTGTGTGTGTTTCAATCTAGGTTGTGCCTGGGCCAGTGCCAGCACTAAGGTTGGATGGAAGAACAATATGCCCAATGGCAAGATGATGCCACTAGGATTGCGCAAGACTTGATCGAGCATAGATGCATCTTCAGACAATATAACCCCACAATTGGCTACCAACCTCAACCCCTCCCATGAGATTTAACCAAAGATCTGATTGGGGTTAAACCCCATAGAAACTAGCTAATCTACACTTCACGATATATATATATATATATATATATAACTGAAACGTAAATAGCTTTTATACCTAAAGTCTTAGATATACAAATGAACGTTCACGTGCACAATACACTTCACGAATATATATATATGAGCAAATAGGAGAGGAGAATGGTGAGTGAGAGCGATAGGGTTTCACAGGTAGGCATAGCAGAATTGGGAGTGGAGGCTATGATCAAGCCCAAGGAAAGAGTGAACGATGATTTTAGGGATGCAGAATCTGGACCTTGGCGATTTCTTTCCTCGGGCTGGGCTACTGCTATATGGCCTATGATGGGTGGGCAACCCATATTCTGGATTGCAGGGTACCAGATGCATCCTAGGGCAGATGAGCAAGACCTCGCAGAGGCCAATATGATAAGAGCTACCAATGATACAAAAATAAAAAATTGTGAATTCAGATAATGCAACCCTTCAGGAATGGATTTGAGCTAATGGGAAAGGCGGCGGTTGAATGGATATCTACGGACCCAGACTTTACATCGCACCATAACAACATGCTCCTACGTTGTTACAACAGATCTGCACTGGTTGGAGTGTTCACGATCAAAAACCCTTTGATTTGCCCAGACCCTCAGTATTTCCCGCCCGCTAGCAGTGGTATGGGGGAAAGGGGTTTAATGCAAACATGCTTGCATGAAGATACAGATTGGGGGTTCCACACTGCGGCGCTGGGCCTGCCGAACACCGAGGCAACAGTCAATCTCCTTTTGCTACTGGAGAATCACACATATACATGATTTCCATTGACTAAAACAAAGCACCTGTCGAGACAGGCTATCATGGGGTTAGCTCCTATCACGCACCCACACAACGATCATAATACTCAGTCTTGATTGCAAAATGGAGCACCTAGAGATGCACAGCATAGCAAACTCCAGATGGATATAGATCCCCCACACTTGGCAAATTCTTATCGTTTTCAAATTATTACTTTGGGTTCTCACAATAGATTGTGTATGGAATTTGAAGTATATCATCTCCCAACATATTGGATATCTTGTCGGATTACAACATTTGATATTTGGGGGCAGAGCACTACAGGACCCAGACTCCTGAAGGACTACAATATTATATCAGTGTCTACTATAACACTCAACCTGAGGCTGCGATGTGGCGTTGCGGCCTCCAGTAAAACAAAACATACAAGAGGAGGCATTGGAAGTAGTTCAACAAAAAACATTGAAACACAACAGATGCACATAAATGGAGGACTTTCTTTCAAGAATATCCTACAAGGAAAAAACACACCTTCAACGACATCAAAGCAAGTCGAAACTGAACCTAGTCCATATATTGTGGAGCAACTGAATTATATTCCAGAATTAAACATAGATATACCAAAAACAGATGTGCCTTGTAATACATTTGAATCACAAGGCATTATCTATCGATTCAACTGTTTTTGGCCAAAACCTATTGAGCTCTTTAATTGGATTTTCACAAACTGGACTGTTCATTGTGAAATTCACCTTTGTTCCAAGGGGTTCTTCATTGTCAAATTCCATTCATCAGAGGCAAGAGACATTATACTACAGGAAGGACTGTGGTTCTGGGGATCCACGGGCCTCTTCATCACACCTTGGTTTCCGGAATTCGATACTAATACTATGGTTGTTTCCAGGATGCCAATATGGGTTCAGTTGCAAAATATCCCATTACGTTTTTGGAACTAACAGGTCCTTGCTGGTATTGGCAACTCCATTGGGAGATATATTAAAATGGACACACGAAGACTGGAGGAAAGAGTGTTCACTTTCGCTCGTATTTGTGTGGAAGTAGATCTCAGCAAAGGCTTACCGGATCGCATACTACTAAAACACAAACAGTGGAGCTAGACACAGATACTATATTATGAAAACACAGCCTTTAGATGCAGAATTTGCAGGCAAACAAGACACCTACAAAATACGTGCCCGGAAGCCAAAAAAGATATTTGAAGAAAGAATAAAACAGGGAAATAACCCAAGGGTTGGCAATTTCCCCCCCGAGACTCTGATGAGGAGGAGGAAGTGGCTGTGGAAGATCCCATACCCAATGAGAACAATCAGACGGACAAAGAACCAGAAGTACAGGAGATAATTCCACAAGATCCTATGGAATTACAGCCGGCAAAGGCAATGGATTCTAGTGGATCTAAACGACTACATACATCAGACAATTCTGATTCTGATAAGGACAATCCTCGACCAGATGTCGTCAATCTGCTTGCACTTGTATCTACGATGCCATCTCAAGGGGAGTGGGGTAAGGTTGAGAAGAAGAAAGGGAGACAAACATGATTTCCCCCTATTGTACATTAGTTTGCTTTCATTGAACTTCTGATCAGCAGTCATTGAGTTGCTGATGTAATGCGCCTCCGCATATGCAACATGTAATTTTATTTTCATTAATAAAATTACGATTTTTCATTGGAGAAAATATACATATATAACTGAAACCTAAATAGCTTTATATAGACTTTAGATATACAAATGATCGTTCACAAGCACAACTTAACTTATGCTCGCATACTAGCTGGCTCAGACAATTGTATCTCCAATAGATCTGTGTTATGGTTCACTGGTGTTGAGGGTGGACTTTGGTCCTCCCATCCAGGGTTCCATTCCTGTCCAGGAATCTATGTTTTCACTAGTCTTGTGTCCCCGGCTGTTTCTGCTAGATAATGTCTAGTGCGACTGAACTTACTAGGCCTTACTGGACCTTGTTTCCCAGCAGCCACCAATACCCAGAAAAGAAATTACAGGAGAAGGCAAAAGAAAAGGGCATATGATAAAACAAAAAGGCATGCCGCCAGGGTAAATTACAACACATACTAGGCCTTACTGGACCTTGTTTCCCAGCAGCCACCAATACCCAGAAAAGAAATTACAGGAGAAGGCACACCATATGATAAAAGAAAAGGGCATATGATAAAACAAAAAGGCATGCGGCAAGGGTAAATTACAACACATACTGGATATCATAAATTAAGCGGGTCAAAGAAAAGCTAAAGACGTGTTTTCAATATAGTACCTGTGACCATAATCAGAAGCTCGAGTCACTATTTTTATGCCTTCTTATTGTTAGGTTAAGATAGTGAGATGTCTAACCTGATCATGATAATGAGGATTATGATACCATTTCTAGAGATCCAGGCACTGTGTTGTACTAACGTATCTACTTATCGTTCACGCTCTCACTCCTCGCAACTTCTTTTACCCTTCTTCTCTCTCTGTATAATTTTAGACCCACGCTCCCCTCTTACTGTCTCTTTTTTCTATATATTTAAATCCATTCGTCCAACTCTTTCTTTGAAGACTGGGAGGCATGGTTATCGGCCAATGACAACAGAAGAAATAGCTAACGCCATTTGTGTGCACACACATGGACGGATTCATGCGGAATTGATTTCAGCCCAGAAACACTCGTTACTATGTAGCTTCAATTACCACGGCCCCTTGGCCCCTTTACAAATTCAAGTTAAATGTATGATCATTCTTCGAAAATCCTTTTTTGGTAATAAGATGCAAGATATATAATAAAAACTTGTTTGGAGCAATCCTTGGTAGATGCCATGCATGTTAACAAATGACAAAAACACGTAGCTATGCTAAATATAAAAGAATCACGGAAAATATTATAGCGATAAGGTCAGAATTTAAAAGCCTAGGACTAGAATTTAAATTTGAGTAGCTTTAATAAATAGGAAAGGACAATGAGTTTCAAGGGGAGATTAAACTTAAATGATGTAGGGAGTAAGTTATAAAATGCTTAGGTTTATTAAGGTAATAAAAAGCTTATAGTTAGTTGATTATAGTTGGGTTTATTAAGGTTTTTAAAAATTCAAGGAATGTTGGTTATCTAGTAAGAGTTATTTAGTACGAGTTGTAATCTATTTAAGGGTGTCAACGATTTTATAATAAATATTGACAAGATTTTTTAAGGATTATAATAATTCTTGAACCATTATGGGTCTAAATGAGAGAATCAAAATCTTAATATTGTCAAAATGTATCTCAAATAAGTTAGTGAAACCTACACAAAGATTTTATTGTTGTTTAACTTAATCAATATTACGACCTTATACAAGAAAGAAAATAAAGAAAAAAAACTGAGAACGATGAGAGATTAAGTTGATTATGCTTGCCTAGGGCTATGTAAGAAGATTATCATGTTAGAGAATAAGGTCATTTTACTTTACATTATTATATGTGCAAAATTTCATTTAGAATTGTGTATGAAAATGATTTGAATTGTGTGTGTGTGTTTATCAACAAAATTGCATAATGTTATGTACGTACAACTTAAAATTATGTTTCAAGGTTAAGCAACTTAAAAATGAAGTGATGTTCACTTTCCTCTTAAGATAAGCTCCAATTATAACAATACTTGACAAAACATTCCATAACCTCCTAATTCTTTAGATAAGTTGTTACTAGTAAAACCCTAACTACTTATGATCCCAAAATTAATGAGTGTCACATACCTAGTAGGCCTTATTTTATAAAGAGAAGCCTCTAAATGAATAACTATCCACTAACTATACAATGGACCTTGTACAAAGAGGATTTTTTCATGCATTAGTTCACTAACTCTTATGTACATTAAAGTAGGGAGGTTAGGTTAGGACCTAACATGCCCTCCCCCTTCAAATGTAGTGTTTTCCATAGATTTTTTGTGCTTGTTTTTAATGCATCTTATTTTTTAGGGATGTTTGCTTATAGGATTAAAGGTGAATAAACACCTAACCCCTTCTACAAAGGAACATTTTGAATGATGTTGGTCAACTTGTTTATTTCTATTTTGAGCTATAAACAAATTGTCCTTAAGTATGTAGAGCGTAAACCTAGGAGCTTCCAAATAAATAGGAAACTACTGATAGGAATTGTTGGCCATAGGCAACTTCATATGGTGTCATTTTAATAACTCCATGGTAAGTGGCATTATAGCACCATTTTACAAGGAATAATCGATGTGCCCACAGGTGCTACTTTCTATAAATTGAAGAGAAGCATCACAAATAAGTTTCCAGACACTCACTGATCACTTATATTTAATCATCAATTTGGAGATTATATGACGTGCTCATTTTCAACTAGGTTCTTTATAGTTTAAACAACTCCTACCAAAATTCGTTGGTGAATGTGGAATGACAATGTGATACAATGGAAGTGGGCATGCATATAACCTAAAAATTCCTTCCAATGGATAAGGCCTACTTAATGGCTTCGCCCCATACAAAAGGCATTCTTATTTAGCATGGGGGTTAAGGGAGAAACATTTTTTTTATAATCTTTTACAAAGTTCCTGTAGTAGCCTTAAAGTCCTAGGAACTCAAATAGGCCTTCAAGATCTTGAGGCAAGGTCAATCTTGCATAGTTACATCATTCTTAGGATCTACTCACGCTCCATCCTATCTCAAAATTTGGCCCATGTATCCAACTTATGAAGTCCCAAATAAAATTTGGAATGCTTAAAGAATAAATGATGGTCCCATAGTAATTTCAAATCTTCGTTGACATGCTCTATGTGAGATTTCCATGTATTACTACATATTGATATATCATCAAATAATTAAAATTTCATAGGAAGGGTCGAAAATTTTGGTTCATGAGGTTTTGAAAGGTGGAAGAAGCCTTGCAAATTTCAAAGGGCATGACTAAAAACTCATAATGACATTCATGTGTGTGAAAAAAGTTGTCTTAGGTATGCCTACCTCTTTCATATTTATTTGGTGGTATCATAAATGAAGGTTAAGTTTAGTGAAAACTTGGCTCCATGAAGTTCATCTCAGAGATCATTAATAACTATATTGGAAATTTGTTCTTGATGATCAACATATTAAGAGCCCAAAAATCATGACATATGTGCCAATTTCCTTCCTTCTTTAATACCATAACCATGGGTGATGAGTAAGGAATACTACAAAGATGTATGATTCCAAACTCTAACTTTTCCTAAGTGATATTTTATATTTCATTGTTTGTGCAAAAGGATGCCTATAAGGATGTGCACTTGGATGGTTGAGCACCTAGAACCAAGGGGTTAGCACAGTCATGCTCACCACATGAAGGTGGTAAACCATGGTGTGTTTAAAATACCTATTGATGTTTAGAGAGGAGTAGATTCAAATTAAGTTGAATATCCTATGGTGAGTGCCCACCACTTCTGTGGTATTAAACTCAACAATAATGTCTAAATGACCTTTCTTCAATAACTTCTCCACGTGATGAGAGGTGATAATTTCAAGGAAACCAGGTTTAAGATCCTTAAGTGTATGTTCATGCCCTTCCTTAGTGAAGCTCATTATTACTTCTTAAAATCATTTTGAATTAATACATCATAACCTACCATTTCAATAGAAAACATGTGATATTTGAGATAATACTTCCTCGTTTAAAGTTTCACATTCTCACATTGACCTCCACATTTCATCATGCCACCATTAGCTATCAAAATTTGAAAATTAAGCATGGTATGGACATAACAATTGGTTTCTTTAGCCACTCTATAATGAATGAATGATTGTGTTGTGACTTCCAATCAAAACAATAACTTTGTGGTTCTTGATGTAATCAATCAACTTGAAAGTTGGGGTGTTGAAAAACCTTATAAAGCATGTATAGACATTTGAGGTTCCTTCCAAGGATCTTAGAAGGGGGCTTCTTCTTGAGTGGAACAATATGGGTCTTTTAATTATGGTCCATAGGTGTCTTCAATAAGGATCACTTTCTAATGATATTTAGGGGATACATCTATTTGAAAAACAATTTATTCTTTGCATTTGCAACCTTCGAAATACTCATCATCGCAACTATAACAATGCATGAGACATTGGCATTCTACCACTCTTCCACATTTAATTTTTAATTCTCAAGGTTCAATAGGTGGGTATGTTTTGTGGTAGTTTCCAAAGGAGACCAATGTAAGTAGCGAATACAGGTCTTTTGGTTTGGCCATTTATCACCATATTGACTTTATTAGCTACCCCAGATGCTCCCAACCAAGTAGTTAGATGTTGCATCATGACCTGTGCTTTAACTTCCTCCTTGAAACCACTGATGAAATATTATTTAGAAAAGGAATCATATATGCCTTTTGCATGTATTGTTAATTGCTCGAAGGATACAATAAAGTCTATACTATGCCAATATGGAATAATTTGCTTAGTGACCCGAATAGTGAGTGTCTCATTCAAAATGAGCATAGATGGCCTTCACGAAATGGCTCTAGGGAATGTAGTAGCCATGATATTTTTTATACCATTTCCACCATTGCCATTGTTATGGATCTAAATATAAAGCCCCCACTCTAAGCTTTATTAGGTCATTGGTAATTCCATATAAAGAGAAATAATATTCCACATGTGTAACCCAACTGAAGGGATTAAAGCTATCAAATTGGCTCATGCCTACCTTTGGAAAGTAGTGGCATACGTTGTGATCTTGAAAGGGTGTGTAATGGTGATATAAAAAGTGCTTGTTAGTGTTTGCTCTTAATTTTTTGAAGATTCCCCATTGGTTGGATCCATGTGTGAAATGGGCACCTTGATACTCAAGGTAGTATATATATTATAGAGGATATCCTTGAGATCATCACCTTGTTGATCAATATTTACTGAGAGGTATTTGACTAAAGAATCCAACTCTTAAACCCTATAATCAAGATTTTAATTCATATTGTGTAAATCATAGGCTTTGTCCTCATGGATGGCATGTTGCAAGTGTGGACCATAGGACCATTAAGATCCCATCAAAGAGTTATTCTTGACTTATCTCAATACTACTAACCTTGAAAGGAATCTTTTGATATATACCATGATTGTTGCATTGCTAGGCCACACAAAAAGGATTACGAGAGAGTTATACCCAGACGATCAAATAACATAAGGAATATTTTGAAATAGGTATTCCACAATGGTTTTAATGGGGCCTAGAATTTTTTTTATGTGCTCACAAGAGCATTGAGTATTACCACACTGACATAATTTCCAAATTCCTTATATAGTCAAAGATGTAGCAATCTTATTGCCTTACTCTAAATACTAGGGTTTGGAAGGTCCTAAGGGAAAAGAAATATATATTGTTATAGCTCTTTGATATACTGAAGGGTTTCCAACAATAGTACTTAGTCAAATCGTTCACAAGTTTAACTAAGGATAGAACATACCCTTACTTCTTCTACTTGATTCCCTGGTGTGTGAGAGTATCCTCTCTAAGTGTTATTTTTGGTGTAGTAAAATAAAATAGTGGTTTCAAGTTTATTTAAGGTTAGTTTTAGGTGTTTCTAGTGGGCTCTCAATGTGCATGATGGTATGTGGAAAAAAATTGTGTATGTGATATCTATGTGGTACTACTCGAATGAGTATCAATAGAGGTTACAAAGGTGTCCAATTGGGTGACATCACTCATATTTTAGGTGTGTGTTTCCTTAATCATAGATTTTCCCATTGAACGATAAATATTTGTGTTATTTAAAGACATTGAAACATGTCTCCAACCTAATTCTTTTTTCTAAAATTGGGTTCATGCAAACTGAAGAAAAACCTCTAATATCAATTGCAGTGATCCTTAACCCTTGGACGTGAATCACAACTAGGTATTAAAAGATTATAAATGTAGAAAAATAGATACAAGATACAAATAAGATGAAATATTTTAAACATAATGTTGTTTTTAAATGAAACAAAGCAATGTTCACTTGCCTTTTATGGCATGGTGACCTCTCACTGAGCATCATTCCAATTACAACAATACTTAACAAAACATCCATAGTCTGCTAGCTCTTTAAATTGATTCTTAATAGCAAAAAGCTAAGTACTATGTTTGCAAAATTAACGAGTACCAACTACCTAGCGAGCCTCATTTGATAGAGAACCATTTTACATTAAATAACTACCTACTAACTGTCTAATATCCTTATTCAAAAAGGATGGTCACACATATTAATTGACTAATTTCCAAATGTCCTAAAGTAGGGAGGTTATGGTAGGACCCTAACCAAATTTTATGACCTACTACAAATTTTCAAATTATTAACCTTCATATTTTCTTAAATCCCTATATTTTTTTCTTATTTGAAGTCTTTGCATTTTCTTTCATCATATTCCTAGTAATTCATAGCTTTAACTTCAAAGTTTAGAGGACCATAAAGACATGGTTCAATTTCTCATAGTCAAACCCTAAACCATCGATAACAACATCCTCACATTCTCCAACCACTTTCTTCGTGATATCTAGCCTTATTTCTATGTCTCCCTACATAATTTGGTTTTCCTCTTTCAATTGATCCAAAGTGATGGCAAATGGGCTCTGCTTTATTTTTGTGCTAGTGTTAAGTGACATTCTCCATCATTCTCCTAAAGATCATGCTTGGACTATGGACTAAAGGTAAATACTAGACCAACCTAGGATAATTCATCTCCCTCATAGTTTGAAGTAATAAGTGATGAGTCGTGATCTCGAGTACATAATGAAGTAAGAAAATGTTTACTCATAAACCTACATTATCATTATTCATCATATGATATTATTGTTCCATGGAGTGGTAATCCTCAAATAGTTATCCTTAGTTCACATTTTCTTAAAGTTTGCAAAAAGTGGGATTAATAAATCATGGTTTGGGTACAATAAATGGAAGTGGGCTAACCAACCACCTCTTGTCTCCCAAAAATTGTCCTCAACCTTAATATCATTAAGGCTCTATTTTTTGTCAATGGATTTATGATTCTACAATTTTCCATCCAATCTACAACTTCATTGGTTGGCTTACTTCTATGGATAAATGGGTTGATTCTCCTCATCGTAACCTAATTTAGGGTACCTTACATTTGATAAACCAATAATTTGTTGAAAAATGTGCAACAAGAAATGCTAAATTTAGGAAGTGCTAAAAATAGAACTGCTAAAAATAGCACTTCTAAAAATAGCAGTTTGGACAATGAGCATTTTGGCCACCTTATGTGAGAGGTGAAATTGCTAAAAATAGCATTTATGGGTCCCTTCCTATTTATAGCAGTCTCTGGTCTATCTATAGGAAGTAAATTCGAATTTGGTCTTACCAGCAGTTTAAAATATTAATTAATTAATCTCTATGAGTTAATTAGTTATGGAAAATTAAACTTGAAGTCTTTGTGAGAACATGCAATTATTTCTCTGCTAATTGGGGAATGTGTCCTTGATTTGCTCCACTGATTGAGGAATTAAGGATGAGTTATATATTGAGAGGATCAGTTGACTTAGTATAACTTAGTCAAGTTCAGTTAGATTAATTTAACAAGTTGTTAGATTAATGAGATATAGTTTGTTTATGCTTGCATGCATGTGACAACTATTATTTTCAGATAACTGTGTATTCACTCATGGATAATTGATGCATGCCAGTTCTGTCAGAGACCCAGTTGAGATCAAAGAAGGGACAGTGTACTATTAGTTGCATGAATATTTTTCTTATAAAGGAGGCTCATCCATGATGAGGATTTATCTCCTGCAGGTTTGTGCAGTTATTTTAGAGGTTAGTGTTGTGTGTGAGGTGAGAATCGCACAGGTTGCAGCTGGAGGACCCAGGAAAACTGTGCATAGAAATAGGAGGCTTGGAGGGAAGAGGAGAAGGTTTGTGACAATCCTTTGACTGCCTATGAGTAGCAAAGGGATTGTACTGAGAGCTGGATAGCTTCCGAGCTAAGGCTTTGTGTAATTCAAACTATATTTCCACTTGTATGATAATACAGAGATGGGGTTTTAGGCAGGTGCTTTCCCCGGGTAAATTCTTCTGTGTTATGTGTGATTGATTCCTTCTTTTCAGTTATACGTGTTCTTATTGATGTTGCTCATGGTTGATTAAGCTTCTGCTAAATTATTTGTAGAAGTAGATCAAGTGTTTTGCTTTAGTACATTGCATTACCAGGTTGATCTCCAGATGGGAATTTCTACATGGTATTAGAGCTAGCTGATTTGTAGAAAAAGTTCTACATGGTATCACAGCTAGTTGATTTGTAGAAAAATTCTACAAAATTCTACATGGTATCAGAGCACAGGTGATCAAGGAAGAACAATATACAAGAAGAGGAGATTTCAAAGTTTTGAGTTTTGGGCCGAGAGTTTTCAGAGCAGATCTGAAAATTTATGTACAAAATTTTCAAAAACAAATAGTAGATTTGGATTTCTTGCGGAAAAATACCCAAAAAAAAAATTAGCTGAATGGGAGTTCGGATGAGGGAGATATCGCTGATTTAAAATCAGCTCTTTTTCTAGAACATTTCGTGACGGTGAGAAAGTGGAAATAGATTGGTGTGCTAGCTAAGAACCTATATGCACTTGAGGTACAAGATGCATGCAAAGCTTTGAGGAGCAAGGCAAAGGTTAGATACTTGGTGATTGAGAGGGAGAGTAAATTTCCTCTCAACATGAAGAGCCAGAAGAAGTCTCAAACAATTGTGGAGGAGCCACGATTGGTGCGACAACTTCAAGAGGTTGTGGAGCAGCCACAACTAGAGAAGCTGAGAGGAGATCGAGTATATACATCTACTCATGCAGAGACCTCCAATAGGGGGAAACTTCGAGCCAGGTGGGTAGAGGGATCACATGCGGCCATACCTCCAGGTAGGAGGTGGGGTGATGTGGAGTGATTGTCCCAAGGAGGAGGAGCAGGATCCTTGAGGTACCCAACCTCTTGGATGAGACCTTGCTACGAGAGCCCCAATGTGGAGTAGCAGGAACTGACTGATTGGGTAGAGACAGATGCCGATGGAGCGGCAGAGAGAGCGACAGTGCAGGGAATCCCAGGATAGCACATAGTTAGCAGGCTGCAGCAATGCGAGAGGCACAAGTGTTTTGCACAGTGCCAGGTGGCATAGAGAGGTGTGCAATGGTGCGAGATGCATGGAGATGTTGCAGTAGCGCAGATGTCAGAGAGGGAGCACTTGTCAGCAGCAGGTAGAGCTTTAGCATCAGAGTATGTTCCTAGCCCAACAGAGTCAGTTGAGACTGTTTTTGTTCCAAGTGTTGTTGGAGCAAGTGGACTGGGTAGATGTGTTGCATGCAGAACATTCCAGAGTTACAAGATCGGGTTCAAGAGAAAGCCTTTCTTGTTGAGAGGGAGTTGAAAAACGGGCAACAAGAAATGCTAAATTTAGGAAGTGCTAAAAATAGAACTGCTAAAACTAGCACTTCTAAAAATAGCAGTTTGGACAATGAGCATTTTGGCCACCTTGGGTGAGAGGTGAAACTGTTAAAAATAACATCTTCTAAAAATAGCATTTCTGGGTCCCTTCCTATTTATAGCAGTCCCTGGTCTATCTATAGGAAGTAAATTCAAATTTGGTCTTACTAGTAGTTTAAAATATTAATTAATTAATCTCCATGAGTTAATTAGTTATGGAAAATTAAACTTGAAGTCTTTGTGTGAACATGCAATTATTTCCCCACTAATTGGGGAATGTGTCCTTGATTTGCTCCACTGATTAAGGAATTAAGGATGAGTTCTATATTGAGAGGATCAGTTGACTTAGTTTAACTTAGTCAAGTTCAGTTGGATTAATTTAACAAGTTGTTAAATTAATGAGATATAGTTTGTTGATGCTTGCATGCATGTGACAACTATTATTTTCAGATAACTGTGTATTCACTCATGGATAGCTGATGCATGTCAGTTTTGTCAGAGACCCAGTTGAGATCAGAGAAGGGACAATGTACTATCAGTTGGATGAATATTTTTCCTATAAAGGAAGCTCATCCATGATGAGGATTTATCTCCTTCAGATTTGTGCAGTTATTTCAGAGGTCAGTGTTGTGTGTGAGGTGAGAATCATACAGGTTGCAGCTGGAGGACCTAGGAAAAATTGTGCATAGAAATAGGAGGCTTGGAGGGAAGAGGAGAAGGTTTGTGAGAATCCTTTGGCTGTCTATGAGAAACAAAGGGATTGTACTGAGAGTTGGATAACTTCTGAGCTAAGGCTTTGTGTAATCCAGACTATATTTCCACTTGTATGATAATACCGAGATGGGGTTTTAGGCAGGTGCTTTCCCCAGGTAAATTCTTATGTGTTATGTGTGATTGATTCCTTCTTATCAGTTATATGTGTTCTTATTGATGTTTCTCATAGTTGATTAAGCTTCTGCTAAATTGTTTATAGAAGTAGATCAAGTGTTTTGCTTTAGTACATTGCAATACCAGGTTGATCTCCAGGTGGGAATTTCTACATGGTATCAGAGCTAGCTGATTTGTAGAAAAATTCTACAAAATTCTACATAATTTTTTATGGATTTCCACAGTATACTACGATGAATAATCTGAATTCCATTTGACTTTTATGACATATATGTCATTCAATGTGAAGCATGATAGGTCTAGTTAAACATTCAACCTTATCTTAGTTATAAGTTGCATTGTTAATCTCCTTTTTTTGCCAAATTTTTTTATTTTTCAATTGACTATTAAAATAAACAACAAATGTCCACAAGTAATTTATACAAATTGAGTGGGTCACCATCACAATTGTTGCAAGCACTAGATAATTTGAAAATTTGGTTGAGTACAATAAATTCCAACTATACTAATAACAACCTCTTGGGTGTGCAACATAAATAGAAAAGTCCAATTGGTAACCAAATAACAACATAATTCAATAACTTTTCTCTTTCATTACTCTACCAACCCAATGATATAGTCAAGCCTACAATCTTCATTACCTAAGAGAGAAAGTGAATGCATTGGAGAGGCTTTGGGAATCTCTCTAGTTGTAGGACATGAGGCACCTCCCTAAATTAACAAACAACAATAGATGGACCATGTACAAGTACACCTTGGAGATTTATCCAAGAATCTTCATGCACAGCATCACATAAATTAGGGAGTTGCCATATCAATTGAAATATCTTGGAAGTTGTGTGAGAAAAAGTAAGGCATCATTCCTTCTTTTCAAGAAAAGAAGGAAGAGATTTTAAAATACGTCAATCTTGAAACTTCACATTCCATGGGAGTTTATCTATTAATAGAGTTTACTTCCATGAAAGGAGGTATGTAAGAATTGACCACAGAAAGGCTTGACCCACTCCTAGGCAAACTTAACAAGGGTGTAAAACTAGAAAATGTGGTTGAGCATTTTAGCTTGACTAGAAAGAGGACATCAAGATATCATACACTCGAGTGACTTAGTATCCCACCTATTGGTCTAATTTATTTGCATGAAGTAGGACACTAAATTATTAATCTAGGAGTCCATAAACTTGTGAGATATCATGCACTATATGTGTAAGCTAACAATTTCCTATCTTGTAAAATGTTATATATCTTTAAACTATTTCAATATAAGGCAAAGTTTTAAACTAGTAAAGTAACATCAAGAAAAAAGGGGAACTAATATTCTTTGGTCTAGACTACAAAAGCTTAAACTGGCAAAAAAATATGGCATCAGAATTTAAGCCTTGAAAGAGTCCCACATAACAATGCTCTTTTCACTTATGTAGGTTATTGAATAAGGAGGAAATGTTAAGTACACATGCTTATAATGAAAAACTAATCTAAATCAAGAAAAACATAGTTGATTCAATCTTAACTAGTTGATCAAGCATGCATTATGATCCCTACTTGTATAAAATTTGCTTGTAGTGTCTTTGTCTCACTCCCTTATGGTGCTCAAAGACTTGCAACAATACTCTTTTAGACTCCTCAATTTTTTACTTAATCAAGAATCTTGAACTTGAATTTTGAAAGTGTTGTAGCATTTTTTTTATTTTGGTAAGTTAGCAACAAAATGAAAATATATTTTAAGAAAATGTTAAGTTAGGATATGGACAAAAAGAATAAAGAAACAAAATGTTGGGAATATATATATTTTTAACAGAAACATTTGAGTTTTATTTGTAAGAAGAGGTTGGGCATGCCAAACAACCTCGATTACAGTCAATTGAGAGAACTCTGGTTCTATAGAGTCCTCATATTCTGGCTTTTGTAACAGAGATTAGTTGTTGCATTTACGCATTTGGCATGGCTGAGAGATCCTTGCTATGCTTTTGGCGTCTTAGAGTCATGTCTTACATTTACTCTTTATTTTTTCTTTTTCTTTTTTGCTTTGATACTTTCCTGGGTTAGGCTAATTTCCGAATAAACTTTAAACCACGGTCCAAATTATATAAAACTCGCATATATTAAACTGTATTAATATGTAACCTATTCCCACCTTTGATATACCAAGGCTCTCATCCAAACCCAACCCCACTTCAAGGTTAATACCCAGCCATGTTCAACTTGTGATTACCGTCGGATCTTCCTCTGTCCAGATCCGAAATTTATCACGTCCCTCTCTGTCTGGCCCTTTACACCTCATGAGCACACGATATGGGCAGTTTTCTCCAGCCACACATCAGCCACAAAGCGACATCGCATCGGTTTTGTAGAGAACTTCCCAACAGCCAAGAGCGGTGCGATGAAAACTGCTTACCACTCCCAGCGTAGTTAACACCCCTCCTTTTGCAAAGCGCAATGACCGTCAGATCAACCCCGCCCAGATCCGACGCTTGTCATGTCCCTCGCTATCTGATCCTTAACCTGATCCCACCTCCGAACCCGACCCCACAGCATGGATTATACCCCGCCATATACAACATGCGATAACCGTCAAACCTTCCCCCGCCCAGATCCGACGCTTATCGTGTCCCTCATTGTTCGACCCTTAACACCACAGGAGCACATGATATGGGTGGTTTTGACCAGCCATGCATCGCCCCTAAGGTACATCACATCCGACTCATGAAATACTGCCCAGCAGCCAGAAGCAGTGCGATGTAAATTGCTTACCACTCCCCGCGACTTTAACGCCCCACCTTTTCCAGTGCACGATGATCGTTGGATCATCCCCTGCCCAGATCCTACGCATCGCATCCTTCAAAACCGTCCTCTGATTGAATATAATTCATCGCCTTGTTAAAACACCCAAAAATTGTTGGCCCATGTGAAAACCTATAGCCTGTCGAGGAGTGGCCCACTCTTTCTCGACAGTGAAAGTTTGTATGTGCTAGCCTTTGTTCTACAGAATTCTGTCCTTGATCAACTCTCCTTGTTTGTTAAGGAATTGGGTACCTTTCAGGTTCTTCATCATTCTTAACCAGCATACCTTGAGCTAGAAGATATCCTTTGTTAGCCATTATATCAGCTTCCTTGTTCAGAGCTTGCAGGACATAGTAGAATGAGCAGGATGTGAAGTTTTGAGCCATATTTCTTATTCTTTCAAGGGTCTTGTTTAGAGCACAGCTATTGAGTTGGTTGCCTATGTTAATAATTTTATTCAGGATTTTAGCATCCCCGAAGATTTGAAGGTTTTCTCCTCTGTTCCTCTGAGCCAGCTGACATGCTTTGAGCAGTCCGAGGACCTCGCCCTGGTTGTTGGTGCTATGATCAAGGACCCAACTGAAGTTGTATTGTTTTTGTCCATCTGTGGAGTAAATTGTTCCTCCTGCCGCTAATATCCCCGGGTTTCCTTTGGAGGCTCTGTCAAAGAAAATCGTGACTTTGCCCTGATTTTTCCACCATTTTTTAAATTTTGCCTCAGAGATCTGGAGACGCCACTCTGGATTATGTCTAGACAAGAAGGTATTCTTCTTGATGCTGGCCTGTCTCAGGGATTCACCTAGCCAGCTAAGCTCTTAAGGGAGAAGGGAGTTGTCTGGCTTATGAGGTCTATTTTCAAAAGTTTCCAGTATCAAAGCTTTGGCCTTGGAAACCACTGTGTTGGTGGATTGAAGTCTATTGTTGAAGATGGCTTCATTCCTAGCCAACCAGATTCCCCAACAGATATATTTTGGTATTGCATTCCAGATTTTAGTCCACATTGAGTTGCTATTCAAAGAGTGAGGATAACATTATTTCCAAGTTGTGAAAAGACTAACAACTGAAGACTGTTGAGGGATTTGGGCGTTAAACCCCATAATTGCTTGTAACCAGATCACTTGAGAAAAGGGGCAGTCTATGAACAGGTGATCGATAGTTTCCTGATCAGCAGAGAGGGCATCTGTGTGGACCCATGATTCCTCTTTTCTCCAAGTTGTCCCCAGTGAGGGTCCTTCTGTGCATGAGAATCTAGCATAAGAAGTTGATTTTTGGGAGATCAAATGTGTCCCAACCATGCTGCCAAAGCTTTGTAGTATGGATCTGATGTTGTTGTTCTTGTAGGGCTACAGAACCCACCTGAGCTGAGTAAACTCCAGACTTCCCCCAGCCCCACTTCTCCCTCGAATGGAGATGCACAGGAGCCAAACCAATGAGTTTAGCTAATAATTGATGGAGTTGAGGGAGCATCCAATCAGGGGGGCGATGGAGGGCCCAATTACTCCAGTTCCCTACTGAATCCCATGTGTGTATGTTAGCAAGTTTGTGGATACCTTTTTGGGTGAGCCAGTTACGCAAATCTGTTATTTCCAAGGCAAGATTTAAGGGATGGAGTCCCATGATCTTGTCATCCCACAGTCTAATTCTTTTCCCATTCCCTGGAATTTTGTAGAGTTGTTCTTTGAAGAATTTCCAACCTTGGCTGCACAACTTCCACAACATGGTTCCTTTGTGGGAAGCTCCTTCTTCCATATTCTTTATTGAGAGTCTGTGCACGTATTTTTTAATTAGAACTTGACTTACAAGGTTTCTTTGGTTTGAGAATATTTTCCAGAGGATCTTCCCTCCCATCGCAAGATTTGCCAATACAGGATCTCTTACCTGTAGTCCACCTTCAGATATTGGCCTTTTCACTATGTCCTAACTTACTATATGGAAATTTTTTTGGTTCCCCTTTCCTCCTTGCCATAGAAAATTTCAAATCAACTTTGCTAATTGTTCGATGATCATTTTTGTAGCCAAAAAGAAAGAAGCCTGGTAGATAGGAAGGGATGAGAGAACTGACTTGACCAGAGTGAGCTTCCCAGCTGAGGTAACCCACTGTCCGCCCCAAGCAGTCATTTTAGCCTTAATTTTGCTTATAATTTCCATCCAATGAGGGGCCTTAGTGGAACCCAAGGTTAAAGGCAGGCCAAGATACTTGAATTTTTCTTAAGAGACATATCCAGTGAAGCCCAAGACTTGGGAAATCCTGAGTATAGATTGCTGGTCTAACGCCCAACCGTACACTGCACTTTTTCTATTGTTGACCATAGCTCCAGAGACTCTATAGAAGCTTTTGATTACTCCACTGAAGGCTTTTGCTATTTTAATGGAGGATCCTCCCATAAGGATAGAGTCATCGGCGAACAAGGCATGATTGATTGGGTTTGTTCCAGGTATCACCCTAATGCTAGGAAGATTCCCGTTGAGCTTCTCATATGTGAGCTTTCGGCTTAGAGAGTTTTCCATCAGAATATATAGGAAGGGGGACAGAGGGTAGCCTTGCCTGATTCCCCTTGAAGCTTTGAAGTAGTTTGTTGGCCTACCATTTACTAGAGGGGCTATCCAAGGTTCTCCAATGCATGCTTTAATCATTTTTACAAATTCAGAGTTGAAACCAAATGCAGAAAGAACTTGGAGGAGGAATGATTGTCTTACTCTATCGAAGGCACTCACCATGTCCAGTTTGATGAGCATACCTTTCTCTTTGCGTTGATGGCTGGAATGGATGATTTCTTGCACCAGAATCACATTGTTTAGGATGTGCCTACCTTTGACAAACCCTCATTGATTGGGAGAGATGAGTTTGTCCAGCAAAGGCTTTATTCTATTAGCAAGTAACTTGGTGAGTATTTTGTAGGACGCATTGCTTAGCGAGATTGGTCTGAATCTGTCAAATGTCTCCGGGTTGGCTTCTTTGGGAATTAGGGCTAGGAAGGTGGAGTTTGTGCTTCCTCCCACTTTGGCTTTGCATAGGTATCCTTTGATCATTTAATACAAATTAGCCTTGATGATGTCCCAATAGAGTCTATAGAAGTGTATTGAGAATCCATCAAGTCCCGAGGCTTTGTCTGGTTCCATCTTCCATATGACATTGCTAATTTCTTCTTCATTGAATGGATTCAGGAGAGTTTCATTGTCCTCCTCGTTAACCATCCTTGGAACGTGCTTGAGGAAGTCATGAGCTTCCTCATCATCCTCCGCGCCTTCTTCTTTGAAAAACTGCTTAAAATGAGAGGTTGTTGCCTCTTTTATTAGAGTTATGCCTTTAAGAATAGTCCCTTTTGGCAAGGTGATCTTAGCAATGTGGTTTTTGGAGAGGCGGGTTCAAATTTGCTTGTGGAAGAAGGCTGTATTTTTGTCTCTAGACACAAGCCAGAGATTGCGTAACTTGAGCCTCAGATATTTTTCCTCTTCTCTAAATGTTCAAAGGGTGCTGATTTGGTGTTCTTGCTCCCTATGAATTTCTGCTCTGGTTATGTCTTGACTCTCCAGGCCCATTTGGAGATCTAGCAGCTGCTTTGTGCTCTATTTTTGTTGGGTAGTGGGAGAGACTGTGGGCTTTTTTATCCATTGCTTCAGGGCTGTTTTGGTGGATTTTATCTTTTGCTTCCAAACATAGTTGGGTGATCCAAGAACATGGATGGATCATGCCTTAATCACTGTATCCAAAAACCCTTCCCTATTTGCCCATAGAGGGCGGAACCGAAAGGTGATTGGTCCTAGGTTTTCTTCTTCTTCCAGCAGAAGGAGGATGGGTTTATGGTCTGAGTTCCACTTTGGTAGAATTTTTGTGGAGATGATCATCTTCTCAGAGAAGAAGGAACCTATCCAGCCTAGATGATAGATGCTCCTCCCCTATTCTATTATTAGTCCATGTGTATAGTCCTTTTTTTGGCTTGAAATCCATTAGATCCCATTGTTGAATCAGGTTTTCCACTAAGAGAAGGAAGTGATCCCTGTTGCTGGTTCCTCCTCTTTTTTCCTTTGGGTTTAGGATTCAATTTAAGTCTCTGACAATAATTATATTATTGAGGGAGTATGCTTCCAAAAAATCAATCAGAGTTTGCCAACATTGTTCCTTTTCTGCATAGAGGATAGGTACATAGAGATTAAAGAGTGCAATGTTTATCTTACTTGATAGGTGTCAGAGTTCAGTGTAAATCCAATGCTACATCTGAAAGGAGCTCTCAAGCAGGAATTTGTCAGACTCCTAGAGAGTAGCTAACTCGCCGCATGTACCTCTAGCACTTACCGCTTTTCCAGCTTTTGTTTTCCATTTTGCTTTGCTGAGTTCCAGAAGGGCTTTGCCTTTTATTTTAGTCTCTTGGAGCATGAGGATCTCAGGAAGTTCTGATTTTAATAGGCTCCTGACTACTTCAGCTTTTGATGGGTTCCCTAGTCCTCTGCAATTCCAAGAGACTAATTACAATATTTACTGGTAGGGGTTGGGGCAGCAACTCCCTTGGGAGGCCTGGTTCTAGTATTTTTGTCGATAGACATCTCTATAGTGGCCTGGTTTCCTTGCATTTTCTGTCTCTCTGCTTCTTCTTCTCTAGCCTCTCTGTGAGATTTTCTCCCCACTCTTTTCAAGGGTCTCTCAGATGTTTCATCTTCCGAGGATCCCGATATCTCAGGGGTCTTCTTTCTTGTCATATTTGCATAGGTTGGGGAGCTAGAGGCACCTTTGGGGATGCGATTTGGACTTATTCCTCTTGCCTTTTGTTTTCTTCCATGTTATTTGCTTGTTGTTCATCCTCTTTATCTACTGGGTCTTGGAGTTTTTCTACTGTTCTGAGTATATTAAAGGGGTTTGTTGATATGTCTGCTATTGGAGGGACTGAGCTTCCTTCTGCTTGGGTTTCGGGAGGAGCAACCCTCCCAGTGGATACAACTTTCCCTTTATTCATGTTGCTCTGCTTAGTTGGCCTTGATTTCTGAACCTGAGGCCATTGGTCTCCTTTCTCCTTCTTGGCTCCATCCTCTGATTTATTTTTGCTATGCTTGGCAAAATGCCCATAGGCATGGTAGTGTCGGCATTTAAATGGGAGTTTCTCGTAGTCTAGGACTTGTATGTGTGTCTAGTTAGCCATCGTGAGTTTAATGGCTTCAGGGAGACCTTCCTCCAGGTCTACTTCTACACAAATTCTCACACAAGAGTACTAGTCTCTTCTTTCTGCTCGGTCGATGTATTTACCTAGCTTGTTGCCTATGGTTTCTAAGGATTTAGGGTTCTAGCAGTGCAAAGGAAGGTGGGGCAATCGCACCCAGACCGGAACGGCGGAGGGCACATCCTGAGTCGAGTTGAAGTCTGGAGTCCATTGATTTAGATAAAGACCCTTAGGCCCCATGAAATATGCGTCATTTCTGAATATGAGGTTCCTGACTTCTGCTGCTTCAAATACAAATACAAAGAAGCCTTTGCTGATGAAATGGATTTGTATTCCTTCTTTGACCAATGAATGCCAGTTCCTTTGCACCCAAGATTCTACTGCATTAGGCGAGGGCCATAAGCCTCTGAACTGGCCAATAAGCCCTTGTTCTGCTAGATTTAATGCTGCTTTGCAGGGTTCTTCAGTCGGCAGAGCAACTGTGGGGATGGATTCCATTTTTTTTACAAACTTCTGCTGGTTTTCGGTTGCTAGCCATTTATTGCACGATGCAACCAGATTCTAGAATGAAGCTAGCTGAGGTGGTAAGGGAATTTCCTTTTCACAGCCCCCTCCTGGGGCCATGACTCTGGAGCTTCGCGAAAACTCGTGGATGGTTGTGTACCTTTATGCTCTCCCCGGGCTTCCTCCTACCGGCCTCGGAGGCTGCACCAGGCTCCTGCTATCTAAAAGGTGAGTGGGCTTGGCCCATGAAAAAGTAACACCCGCGACTAGTCAACACCCTCGCTCAGGTTTGAGCACAAGACCTCACAGTCTTCACGAGTCCGACTTTACCAACCAGCCACCTCCGTGACCTTAAAAGGTGAGTGAGCTTGGACCAGGAAACAAGTAACACCCACGACTAATCAACGCCTTCCCTCAGGTTTGAGCATAAGACTTGATAGTCTTTACGAGTCTGAATTTACCAACTAGTCACCTTTGCTGACCTTTTAGGAATATTTTGATGAATAAGTCCATATCAAATAAAGTGTTAGAATAGATGCCCTAAAAAGGAATGAAAAAAGTAAAATGTTGGGTTAGAAATAAAATAAATAAAATAATAAACTATGAAAGTGTTGCACATCCAAATGCCACTACTCTTAGTCAATTTTATTTTTTCAAATAAAGTTGTGTGCAGATAGTTTAAAATGCCACACTAGTTCATACAATCCAATCGTAAAGTTTAATCATGATTGGATTAGATTTAAATTGTTTGTTAATAGGTAACAAATAAAATTGGCTCAACAATTTAATCTAAGCCAATGGAAGCGATAAGAGATAGAAGTAGATTAATCATTAAAAGAAAAATGTTGAGTTGCTAGTCTAAATGAACTCGGGTGACTAAGATTAAAAAAATGTTAGGAGAGTTAAGGGTAGGTAGAGAAATGAAATAAAATTGGAGCATGATAGGATTTTTATCCTAAGTCAAATCATTGGATATATGTGCATATAACGAATGGTTTTAATTAACCATTATTTGTTAAAACTCAATGTTATTCAGCTTTATCCATTGATTCCGTTAGGACCCCACACCTGTCACATCCATCCTATCTTTTCGACCCCACCATCACCTTCCGCCTCACTTAATTAAACTCCCCCCATTTTCATTTCATCCCTCACATCTCCCTCTGATTTGACAACCTATATTGTTCCTCGGCCCTCCCTTGTCGTCAAAACGTTAGGAGTGGGGGGGGGGGGCTTCCCTAAGTCAGCAGTTTTAGAAACCGCCCTCCGAAATTGCCAACCCCCATTCCTAGTTATTTGAGACTTAAAATCCCAAACCACTTACCGCCCGAACTCACTCTTGAACACGGTTTTCGACCTCCTCCATCATTGTCGCTCCCACGTCATCGTCTACGATAACACCTCGTCACTTCCTCTGTCCCATCATCCTACATGGACCAATCTTCCACCTATCCGCTCATTATCCATTTAATTCGCCACACTTGCAAATGAATATTCCATCGATCTGTTTCTCAGTCCCGTTGGAGAGTTAATACGAATTTAGATGTTGACTAACAGACCTGCTCCATTTTATGCCTTATAAACCCTATTCTTTCATAAAAACTGTTACACATTGCATTCCCATAACTCAATTGATCACTGGATACTTGTAGCTTATAGTGAAAATGACAAGTTCACCATTCAAGCTAATTTTTTGTCCTATTCCAAGCAAGCCAACATCTAGGTTCACTCAATCTTTTTCAATTACACTGCTTTTTTGTTATCATTGTGTTTCAACCAAAATTCTTCCCATTTCTGTCACTTTCAATTTGTAATCCAATCAACAGAATGCCTCCTAAGGGAAAGGAAGTTGCATAAACCCAAAATCCTCTCTTTCATCCTCAAGTTGATTTCCATCATCCTCCCTTGGTTTATAGAGACTGTAAAATCCATGAGTCCTTGTCCGAATTTGACTTGTTTGAGATCTATTTCTGGATGGAGGACCAATTCGTTGATAAAACTGACAAAATTAGACTTTCGGATTCCCATCTTCCTCATTACATCTTCCCTCAAACCCACAAAGTACCTGAATTTGTCAGAAAATGTCAAGCATCTTATGACCCAAGTCAAAGAGTTATTATCTCACCTATAGGGGAAATATTGTGCTCCATCAATGCTTAGTCCATTGACCAGATGTTGCAGGCCCCAACCATTGTGCCAAACACTTCATTTTCTCATGAAAGTCTAACATAAGCCTATCAGAAACTATATTTCACTAAAAGAGCTCAAACCCTAGAACTTTCCTAGCTGTAGATAGCCCTCTACCTAAAATAAACCCTCCCCATGATTCATCTATATTCCTAGACAGAACCAAGCAAATTAACACCATTCTCTCTTATCTACTTGGTTACTATTCTGATCAATATGTAGATGAAGCCATCATTGGTTTCTTGTCTATCTTTTCTGTTGGTTCCAAACCCACTATTCTTTTTAATTTTAGTCAATTTTTAGCTAAGGCCATTCATGAACAATTTGTCCAATTCAATATTGAAGAGGTATTCAAGTATGCTTCAGTACTTGTATATTTTTTTTATCTATTTTGAGGGAGACAAGTTTCCATTCACTTTGCATAAGCTAGATGAAGAAGGGAACCAACAATCAATTATCTTTTGGACTTCTATGGGAATGAAGGAGAAAGAAGAATTTTCTTATAAACAGTTCATTGAATTGTTTGTTCATCTATTCATTAATCTTATGAGCAGCACTCCACAACCAAAGGTTAGTGATGAAATTGTAAAATTTTTGTAGCTAGTTGATCAAGCCACAGTAGGAGATTGGTATCTTTACCAAAATTATAAAGAGATCAGAGTCTTTGGCTGTGAGCTTCCACCTTACAAACTGCCTAAGTACCTCCGTATGAGAATTTTTGCATTAGAATATATTAGGCGGAGGCTCAATGCAGATGAAGTGCATTTTGTGGTTGCAAAGAAGAAATCACAGTTTAAACTAAAAGCTCAGGTTGGTCCATTCATTTGTAACACTAGAGCAGCAGGAGAAGAAGCAAACATGTTATTGAAGGAGATGAAGTTTGGCCTCAGCTTTACTTGGTCTTATGACCCAATGGGGGTGATTTCAAAACTTAAGAGTAGAAAATAAATTTACTCCATATCATCACACAATCAGGCCTGAGATTGAGTAATACAAAAATCTGTTAGAATTGAAGGAAAACACCCTTCAAGAAGCTGAAGAGCAGGCAGTCTCTACTTCAAATATACAAACTCCACTTGCACAGGAAAAGAAAACAACCATACTAGAAGTGAAGAAAGTTATTACAAAGAAAAATCTCATTCTTCAGTTGGAGGAAAAGTGCAATAATGTTAATGTCATATTTCAACGTTTTTTCAGTAGGTTGGAACCCTTGACCAGCAATGGTTTCCCTCCACATTTGTGATAAATTATAAGTTAATGCCTATTGAAGACTATGTCCACAAGCTCACAGAGGTCAAGACCAGTGCAACTACAGTTTCAAATATAAAGGGTACAACAACACCAAGGCTTGTGTTGAATGCACTCAGAGATACCTTTTTCATCCTTAATGAAATAAAACACATATTCTTAGCAAAACCTACTTTTACTAAATATACAGAAATGGATGAGGTTTATCGAAGGGTAACTAAGTTATCTATCCTAGATAATAAATGTTGGGAACAGTTAACCGATTTACTTGATTGTAAGAAAGATCAACATCATTCAGCATTTTGGGGAACAATCATCAACAAATCAACAACATTCAGAATTTTGAGGAATAGTCATCAACAGTTCAACAGAAAAATAGTGACATATCGACTATCAGTTCATTTTTCCTAATTTTGTATTAAGCTATTTTTGTAAATTTGTTTAAGATATTTTCTTAACACTCAACTTGTATAAATAACTCTCTTCTACGAGTTATCAAATGTGGTACCTTTCATAAGCAATTTTGTAAAAGCATTGATGTACAAGCTGTTTCTAGATCACTGATAATAAAGCAAAGGATTGTGAATTTGGTCTCATACAATTTCGTTTTATTCTGTAAGTTTTTCATGTGTTTCATTCATTTTGTTTATTCTTCATGTGTTTAAATTTTACAGAGATATCAAGTGAGAATAAATGTGTTACAGTTATTCTTAAAATTCCTTTATGAAGTTATTATCATAAAGAGATTGAGATATTGGACTGTTTGTCTCAAAGGCCCCCTCTAAATCATAAAATTGTCAGCGTTTTATGTATCTTAAGCATAGTTTGTTTAACTTTTGAACATTGGACAAAGGTTTTCCGCTTATGATAATTTATCTTTCTGTCTGAAATCTAAATTAATCATATCTCCTTACAATTCTTTCTACACACTTTATAAATTCAAATCACTGTGTGAAGTTAAAAAGCATCCCTTTGATTATCTATTAGTACTATCTAAAAAAGATAATACATCATTATTGCAGTTTGTCTATGTATTGGTCCTCCATAAAAAACCAAAACCAAAACCCCCAAAACAAATATCTTAGATGCTCTGCCATGATTAATTGACCATTATCATCTCAGAAGAACAACATCAATCTCGCGTCGTTGTCGGGAAACTCAAATTTGATTAGTTTTCCTGGGACAACGATATAAATCGTATTTGTTTAAGGTGACTAAAGGTCTAGATAGGTCAAAATCCTTCACTTGACGACTCCACTGTGCCAAACTGGCACCTTTTAAGCACACTAGATCCCATTCTAAATCTGACACAGTTAGTCCTCTGTCAGATCTAGAAAAACTTGTGAGAAAGGCCAGTTCCAGAAGAAGACATCAACCATCTTCTTTTACTTCAGCCTTGCAGTCTGAAGATATATTACAATTTTATCCCTATAGTAACATTCCATCCAATCTAGATTGGACTCATTTATCACCTAGGATTGCTGAAATTTTAGAAAGGGGAGTTGATTTCAAATCAAATTTCCTTATTCATTCACTTGAATCATGTCAAGAATCCCCACTACCAGTAGGATCACCTAAATCTGAGTCTGACTTGGGTTTTCATTTTACCTGAATACAAACCTACAGACTTCATATCCCCCACTACCTATTTATTCCCTTCCAGTTCTGAACAACCTGAATCTTCTACTTTTAAACAACCTGAAGGGACCTTTTCTATATGTTCCAATCCTCTCTTTGAAACAAAACAAGATATTCATTCTCAGGTCCACAAGTTAGTTATTAAGACTCCTTTAAAATCTTTTAGGACGTCTCCTCATTCTTTATCCCCTCCTTCTTCACCTCCACATAGTCATACACCCTCTCTATCACCATCTTCTTCTTCTTCTTCTTCATCTACACAAGAAGAAGAATAACTTCAAGGACTCTTGAAGACATGCAAATTAATGTTGTAGAAGTGGAAGAAAATAGGGCTGCCTCGGCCACTTTAAAAGCTAAAGAGGAAAAGGCCCAAAGAAAATTAAATCTAGTCAAGTGGCCTCTACTTCTTCAAAGACTAAAACTGAAGAATCTAAAATAAATGAGATTCTTCACTTCTTAGAAATCTATCCAATAGAATTTCCAAGAGTGAGACTCAACCTAGAACAGTTCAACAGACAGTCACTCGACCTCAAAATCAAAATCAAGATCAATACAAAAGAAATCCACAATTACAAATTCTTCAAAGACCTAGTGATGATCAGCAGGTTCCAACTCCTTTACTGATAGATGATCGATAGCCTGATGACAATACAATGACTATCATTGAAGACATTAATAATATGGATACCTCTTCTGGTCAGAAAACTATTATTCCTCTTTCACAACATGAGAAAGTTTAAGAAAATCAAGAATCCTCACAAGTTTTGAAGTACCATGCCTTCTCTAAATTCCTAATTGAAGAGTTGAACAAAAGATGTGATCTTAGACCTAGACATAGCCTTGGAAGACCTCCTAAGGAACCTCCAACAATTGAACCTGATACCAAAGTTGTAGAAACTCATAGAACTACTATTCGACCATTAAATCAGTCATCTGATACAACTCAATTTGAAAAAACTATCTTAACTACATTTAATGTTGAAAAGGAGTTAGAAAGAGTTAAAATCCCCATACCACTTTCAGAACTTTCCAAAAACACTGCATATAAAAATCAAGTCTCCAAATGGATACAAAACACCTTGGTTGATGCTGAAAGTGATGTTATTAGCCTTCAAGATGGAAAACCAGAAGTTGTCTTTGACCCTAACTCAGATATGATAGATAAAATAGTACCCCCTTTCTATGTGACACTAAAGACAAATGATTCCATGCTATACAATTGTATGCTTGATTATGGAGCATCACATAATCTCATGCCAAAAACTATCATGGATCATTTAAATCTTGACATCACTAGATCCTATCAGGATTTGTACACCTTTGATTCCAAAAGGGTACCTTGTCTAGGACTGATTAAGGATTTAGTAGTCATTCTTGCCCAAATCCCAGTGAAAAGCATAGTGTTAGATATAGTTGTGACTGATATCCCTCCCAAATTTGGAATGCTCCTTTCAAGGTCTTGCTATGCCAAATTAGGGGGAACTCTTCAGATGGACATGTCTTATGCCACTATTCCAGTTTATGGGGGAGAACAACTGAGGTTGTATAGAGAGGTAAGATTTGTGCACACTGTATGGAAGACAAATCAACCAAGGAACCACCCCATCTATGCTATAGATCAAGATTTTGGTTGTTTTCAACTCTCTTCAGACCAAACACATGAATCTCAAGTAAAAATTGAAGATGTAATTGAAAACCCTATATCAAATCAAACTGATATATGAAAGTTATTCTTTGATGGTTCTTGTACAAAGGATGGAGCAGGGGCAGGGGTAGTACTAATCTCACCAAAAAAAAATGTAGCAGAATATGAGGCAAGTTAAATACAGGCCATATATACCAGATAACCAAAAGCATTGGCAGGTGTTTGAGGATGATGAACAACTAAAGTGTTTCCTTCAACTTGTAGGAGAATTCTCTCTTCTGCAAATTGATGAAGACAATCTTGATATGTTCAATCCTCAAGTTGTTGATGGTCCAGAGTTAAATTCTAAAATTTCAGAGCCTACACTTATCAAACAACTTCATTTCTAAAGGGTTAATTCCTTTAGAGAAATTATTCAATTATAATGATGTCCCTCGAAACCCTCCATCCATTTCTCCTGAAGGTGACATGAAGAAATCAATATTGGAACCCAAGAACAAGTGCAAAACATAAAAATATCTACATCTTTAGCCCCATAAGTTAAAGATGAATATCTTAAGTTACTTAGGAAGTACAAAGATGTTTTTGCTTAGTCTTATGCTGATCTTAAAACTTATGATACATCCCTCATTCTACATAATATCCTATTAAAGATCGAAGCTAAACCCTACCATAAAAAACTTAGAAGAATTAATCCAGTTCTTCTACCAACTATTGAGAAAGAACTTAAGAAAAAGTTAGATGCACAGATTATTCTTCCACTAAGATATTCTAATTGGATTGCCAACCTAGTGCCTGTCAGGAAAAAGAATGGTGAAATCAGACTTTGTGTAGATCTTAGAAACTTAAATAAAGCATCATTAAAAGATAACTATCCATTACCTAAAATGGATCAGTTACTTCAACAAGTTTCTGGATCTAACAAACTTTCTATGTTAGATGGATTTTCTAGTTATAATTAGATTATGGTTGACAAAGAGGATAGGGAAAAGACTGCCTTCACAATACCTTGGGGTACTTTTATGTATGCAAGGATGCCTTTTGTCTTGGAAAATGCAGGAGCTACATTCCAGAGAGCTATGGATATAGCTTTTATAGGTCAGGTAAACAAATTTCTTGTTATTTATGTTGATGACCTTACAGTTTATGCTAATTCTAATAAAAAACATTTAAAGCACTTGATGAAGCTTTTTGAAAGATGCAGGAAATTTGGAATGTCATCGAATCCAAAGAAGTCTCTATTTGCTATAACTGAAGGTAAATTGCTTGGCCATATAATTTCCAAAGATGGCATAGTTATTGATCCAAACATAGTATCAAGCATCCAAACATTATCATTACCAATAAATAAAAAGGAAGTTCAAGCTTTTCTTGGTAAAATCAACTTTTTAAGAAGGTTCATACCCAATTATGCTGAAATTTTCAAAGATATAACTAATATGCTTAAAAAGGGTCATGAAGTTAAATGGACTGTCTCCTCCAAACATGCAGATGATCAAATCAAGAAAGCCACCTCTGAAGCTCCAACCTTGGCCAGTCCTGATTATACCAAACCATTCAGTATCTTTTCGTTTGCCTTTGAAACAATCCTTGCTGTTTTTCTATTACAAAAGAATGAAGATTTCCATGACCAACCTATAGCCTTTTTGAGCAAAGTCATGAGGGATGCTGAACTTAAATATGATATAATTGAAAAGTAGGCTTATGTCCTAGTCCGATCCTTGAAATCTTTTAGGATGTATGTTTTACATTCAACCATTATAGCCTATGTCCCCAATAGTGTTGTTAAAACTATTCTCACCCAGCCAAATACTATTGGGAGGAGAGGTAGATGGATCACTAAAATTTTGGAGTTTGATCTAACTATCAAAACCACAAAGCTAGTAAAGGATCAAGGATTAGCTAAGCTTCTTGTTGAATCCAACTGTAAAGTGTTACACATCAACTCTGTTATGGAAATACCAGGGGAGAATCCACAAGAACCTTCCCAAAATCCAAATGAGAAGAATCCATAAGAACCTTCTATCTATGCAGAAGGGGAGAATCCAAAAGAACCTTCCCAACATCTTGAAGAAAAGAAGCCACAAGAACCTTTACCTTCATATGAGACCATTTATGTACATATTGATGAGAAATATCTTTCATCAAATTGGTATCAAGATATTGTAAATTTCTTGATTCATTTTGAGTATCCTGCATCATTCTCCAAAAGTCAATGTAAAACTCTCAAATTGAAAGCAATCAAGTACTATATCATAAATGCAAATATATATTGGAAAGACCCACTCAATATCTTGTTATTATGTTTAACAAAATCAGAGATTGAAGGGATCATTGATCATTTTCATACAAGATTTTGTGGAGGACATTATGCTTGGAGAGCAACAACATATAAAATATTAAGGGCAGGATTTTATTGGCCAACATCGTTCTTGCAAGTAGGAGAAAAGGTCAGAAGTTGTGTCCCTTGTTAGATGTTTGCTGGTAAGCAAAAACTAGTAGCTCTCCCACTGATCCCAATAATAGTTTCAACGCCTTTTCTCCAATGGGGATTAGATTTTATTGGAGAGATTCATCCTACTTCAAATAATCAACATAGATGGATCCTCACTGCAATAGACTACTTTACTAAATGGGTGGAAGCAATTCCAGTAATAAATGCTACTGATTCAGTAGTAATCAAATTTATTGAAGAAAACATCTTATCTAGGTTTGGTTACCCAACCCAGATTGTTACTGACAATGGCACAACATCTTCCAGTGTTAAAATGATTGAATTTTGCCAAAAATATCATATTATACTACATCATTCAACTCCATACTATTCTCAAGGTAATGGTCTTGCAAAATCATCCAATAAAATTCTGGTAAAGGTTATCAGAAAAACTTTAGTAGATCATAAAAAGAGCTGGGACACTCATCTAATTTATGCAGTCTCGGCAAACAAGATTACTCCAAAGAGATCTACTGGAAAATCTCCCTTTCAGTTAGTTTATGGGAAAGATGCAATTTTCCCTACCAACTTGGCCTTCCCTGTTTTAAAGTTTCTACAGGATTCAATTGATGAACCTGATGATTTTTCAAGGAGGATAAATAAAATCATTGAGCTAAATGAGAACATAGATGAAGTTCAATACAAATTGAAAAAGTATCAGAATAAGATGAAGAGTCTGTTTGACAGAAGAGAAAAAGAAAGGGACTTCAAGGAGGGTGATCTAGTTCTAAGATGGGATTCTAGAAAAGAAGATAAAGGAAAACATGGAAAGTTTGACAACCTATGGTTTGGACCTCTAGTTATTGCTGAAGTGAAAGGAAACAACACTTTTGTGTTACAAAATTTAGAGGGTCAATATTCCACCTATCCTATTAATGGAAGATTTCTCAAGCATTATATTCAATACTGAGAAGTTGAAGTAGATTTCAATACTACCATTGTAAAAAGTCCTATTTATTCTACTTTTTCAACTGTCAGTGTGATTTTTTCACAGGTAAGACTCCATATCCCGAGGAGAAAGCACATGGATCTGCAAGTTCTCTGTATTCTATAGGAGAAAATAGTCCCCAGTTGGAGCCGATGTTGTAGCATTTTTTGATTTTGGTAAGTTAGCAAAAAAATGAAAATATATTTTAAGAAAATGTTAAGTTAGGGTATGGACAAAAAGAATAAAGAAATAAATGTTAGGAATATTTTGATGAAAAAGTCCATGTCAAATAAAATGTTAGAATAGATGCCCTAAAAAAGAAAGGCAAAAAATAAAATGTTAGGTTAGAAATAAAAGAAATAAAATAATAAATTATGAAAGTATTGCACACCCAAATGCCACTACTCTTAGTCAATTTTATTTATGCAAATAAAGTTGTGTGCAGATTGTTTAAATGCCAGACTAGTTCATACAATCCAATTGTAAAGTTCAGTCATGATTGGATTAGATTTAAATTGTTTGTTAATAGGTAGCAAATAAAATTGGCTCAACAGTTTAATCTGAGCCAATGGAAGCAATAAGGGATAGAAGTAAATTAATCATTAAAAGGAAAATGTTGAGTTGCTAGTCTAAATGCACTTGGGTGACTAAGACTAAAAAAATGTTAGGAGAGTTAAGGGTAGGTAGAGGAATGAAATAAAATTGGAGCATGATAGGATTTTTATCCTAAGTCAAATCATTGGATACATGTGCATATAACAAATAGTTTTAATTAACCATTATTTGTTAAACCTCAATGTTATTCAGCTTTATCCATAGATTCCCTTCGGGCCCAACACCTGTCACATCCATCATATCTTTTGGACCCCACCATCACCTTCTGCCTCACTTAATTAAACTCCTCCCATTTTCCTTTCATCCCTTGCATCTTCCTCCGATCTGACATCCTACATTGCTCCTTGACGCTCCCTTGCCATCCAAACATTAGGAGTTGGGGGGGGGGGTCGTCCGAAGTCGGTAGTTTTAGAAAATACCCTTTTGAAACTACCAACCCCCACTCCTAGTTATTCGGGACTTAAAATTCCAAACCACTTACTGCCCAAACTCACTCCCGAACATGGTTTTTGACCTCCTCCATCACCGTCGCTCCCACGTCATCGTCTACGACAATATCCTGTCACTTCCTCTATCCCGTCATCCTACATGGACCAATCCTCCGCCTATCTGCCTGTTACCCATTTAATTCGCCACACCTGCAAATGAATATTTCATCGATCCGTTTCTCAGTCTTATTGGAGGGTTAATACGAATTTAGCCATTGATTAACAAACCCGCTCCATTTTATGCCTTATAAACCATGCTCTTTCATGAAAACCTATTACACATTGCATTCCAAAAACTCAATTGAGCACTAGATACTTGCATCTTACAGTCAAAACGACAAGTTCACCATTCAAGCCAATTTTCTGTCCTGTTCCAAGCAAGCCAACATCTAGGTTCACTCAATCTTTTTCAATTACATTGTTTTTTTGTTATCACTATGTTTCAGCCAAAATTCTTCCCGTTTCTGTCACTTTCAGTTTGTAATCCAATCAACAGAATGCCTCCTAAGGGAAAGGGAGTTGCAGAAACCCAAAATCCTCTCATTCATCCTCAAGTCGATTTCCATCATACTCCCTTGGTTGACAGAGATTGTAAAATCCATGAGTCCTTATCCGAATTTGACTTGTTTGAGATCTATTGCTGGATGAAAGACCAATTCGACGATCAAACTAATGAAATTGGACTTTGGGATTCACATATTACTCATTACATCTTCCCTCAAACCCACAGAGCACCTGAATTTGTCAGAAAATGTCAAGCATCTTATGACCCCAATCAAAGAGCTATTATCTCACCTACAGGAGAAATCCTGTGCTCCATCAATGCTCAGTCCATTTACCAGATGTTGTAGGCCCCAACCATTGTGCCAAACACTCATTTTCTCATGAAACCCAAAGAGATGCCTATCAAAAACTAGATTTTACTAAAAGAGCTCAAACCCTAGAACTTTTCCTAGATATAGATAGCCCTCCACCTAAAATAAACCCTCCCTATGATTCATCTATTCCCAGACAGAACCAAGCAAATTACCACCATTTTATCTTATCTCCTTAGTTACTATTCTAATCAATATGTAGATGAAGCCATCATGGGTTTCCTGTCTATCTTTTCGAATGGTTCCAAACCCACTATGTCGCTGAAGTTTTTGAGGTTGCCATCAAGTCCAAAGGGGGAGATTGTTGGCATTATGTTTCTGGTATGGTTATATGTTACAGATGTTGTACTTGATGGCAACACCCATGGCATGGCTCTCAATATGATGAGAATTAAGAAGTACGTAGGAGAAAAGTTCACAGAATTTTATGCAGAGAAAAGTTTATAAAAGTTTATTTCATGTGGAGAAAAGTTCACGGAATTTTATGCAGAGAAAAGTTTATTTCATGTGGGAAAACTTACCTTTGGTCCATGGTAGTTAGTCCTTGGAATTTGAACCTATGGTTTTTGGACCATGGCATCTCGACAGACGTGTTGATCCCTAGTATTGAGTTGATGGTATTGGTTTGTTATGGTTTTGGCCCGTGGTATTGGTCCATGATTTGAGGAAGAGCTTGCCTATATAAAGCAAAGGAGATCATTTGGCTTGTGTATGCTTTTGGGTTGAATATCTTAAGATCTGAAATATTGGGTTATTGTTTCAAAAGCTCGATCTATATGAAAGTGAAGTGGAAAGCGAATCTGTGAAGGGTGATCTCTCGAACGCTGCAGCTGCGGAAGTGCGGAGGCGCCGCAGGAGGCGCTGCAGAAGGTGTTCTGGGTTTAGTTTTCTGTTATTGTGGATCTGGTTATCTGGGTGACTTACTGGTACTTGATGATCATTTTATATTTATGGATCCAGTTTGAAAATTTATGAAAAGTGGTCCTTGAAAGAAAAGAAGTAGGGGGTTGTAGCTCCCTTCCAGGAGAGACTGGAAAACGAGAGAGAGTTGTAGCTCTCTGCAGGTTGCAGCCTGCGTACTGGTAAAGGACTGCACCAGTACAAGACCATTGTAAAAGGAGTTTCTAATTTGAAAGAAGATAGAGACATATTGCAGCAGGTGGTTTTCACCCACATTGGGTTTCCACCTTATATCTGGTGTTCTTTGATGTGACTGTCTGTTTTTCTTGTTCATGCTCATTGTTTTATGGTACTGATATGCAAAAATAATTCAAAGTATAAATAAGGAAGAATTGTTAAAAGGACTAGATAATACTGATTCACCCCCCCTCTCAGTATTATTTTCAACAACTTCCTCTACCAGCTTCTCCTTCATCAACTCTGTAGTTTCTAGAATGTTAGTTCTTTATGTCTATCTTATGATCTTTGGCTTGCTATTCATTTTCCGTGAGAGTTGAATGGATTCATTGGCCCATGGACGCATCCATGATAAAAGGATCTGCTCATTTCACCATAGCTCATCGATCTGTCCTTGCAAACACTTTCCCTCCTGGAGATGGGAAAACCACTGCGCAAGTGTTAGGGTTTGTGCTATCATTTTGATTTCATAAAACTATTGTTGCTTGTTGTAGATATCTGCCTGTATATTTTTTACATGTGGGTCCTCCTGCAACGAGTCCCATAATTCCATAGTCTCTTTAAAGATCCATCTATAGCCTCATATCTAACTCTGTGATCTGCATTTCCAGATTGAATTTGACTTTGTTGATTTCCACTTTTGATTGTTTTATGACTGCAACAAGATTCTAAAGATTCTCTTCAGGTGCTACCTCTATTTGGACATAGAGCTTTGGTAGCTTGCTGTAGGCTTTGGTGATGGACTCTTCTAGTTGCTGCCTGTGTGCATCTACCTCATCACAATCCTTGAGGGCCAGATTGTTGTCCTCGAACATCTGTCAGTTGTCATTTTTTGACTTCTTTAATGACCAACAAAGCACATTGCTCCCATATCTTTAGTTCATCGATGATTCCCTGATATAACTCATGCAAGGTCTGAATACGAAGCACCGCCATAATGATAGCCAAAGTTTTCTAGTGCTGTGCGTGCTCCTAATCTTTATGTCTCAACGTGTAGAGCATCATCTAGTAGTTGTAGAACCTGTAGCTCATATGTGATTACTGTTGTCTGTGGGGTTCCTGTACACGTGCTTGATGGTACCACGCTCGCTTGAACCACACTCTCCTAGGTCACGCTTGCTTGAACCGTGCTCATCTAAACCTCCAGCTTCTTGAGCCCCTATTGGACCTTTGTCAAAACTACTTTATATTGGTCTTCAATGTTCCCCCCATGTCCTCCATCACAACTCGAGCTATGTCTCCAATCTCATCGATGTCCCCCTTAGTTAGGACGATCAGTTCTATGCTAGCTAATCTATCCAAATTTTGCTTCTTCCGTTGTTGGCTTAAGGGGGCCTGACCTGGGTTCAAAGTTGTTTGCACCAACCAAAAAAACCCTAACTGTTGGCCCTTTTGGAAACAACCTACATAGCACAGGCTGCAGTCTCTCCTGAAGCAGTATAGGGGGGAAGCTAGAAGCAGATTTCTACATCCAAAGACCATGTGATAAGTGATCTTAAGCCCTTGTAGCTTAGATCTCACTTCGCGCAGATTTGTATATTTATATGGTCTGCTATTGCAACTCCATGAAAATGGATCTTAGACCTTCACAAAGGTCTGCGATCAGACTTTATAGAACTAAAAGAAGCAAAATGTCCACTTTCACACACTAAATAGTAACCATAGATCTCCCTTCACACAGATCTACCCGATTCAACAAAAATTGTAATAGATTTAACCATTACCTTCGTGAAAACAAATTATTACTTAGTTCATCCATAGATATTAAGGATTTAACACATTCACGTAGCAATTACACTTTATTCCACAAAAAATAGATCATTGAGAAATAACACATAAACTTAAACTTAAATAAGAATAAGACATAGACACAATATATTCATTGCAAAATTAGTCTTTATTACATTCAACGTTCAGATTACAGACTCTTCCACCCTACGCACCTAGCTACAGGGGTCGACGCACTTAACTGTGGACTTGCTAAGGTCTCTGCACACTCAACTGCAGGATCCTTTGCCTTTTGCCTAAGTATAGGAAATAGATATTTCTTGCCTTAGCACTTGCCCAAACAATAATCTTCTCTTTTAGTTCTATATCTAGACTTGTTATGGATCATCTATATATAACATTTTTTCTTATAATAACATGGCCTATGGCCTATGGGTGAGTCTCAAAACCAACCTATCACTTACCCATACAAGGGGCTAAAGCCCCTTTGACTCCTACTTATAAATGTGCTCTGCTTCCACATTTCACAGAGACTTTCCATTCTTTACAAAACTCTTCTAAAAAATTGTTTAACTATCCCAAAATTGACCCTAAGGACCCTATCCCAACATGTCCCTGACACAAATATCGTGACTCACCCTCGAGTCACTTTTCTGACCTCGATCTTGTTGTAGAGGCCAAAGGAATTGACGTGTAATGCTTCTACGTCAGTAGAACCCTATACTACAACTACTCCACTTCTTATACCATATTTTCTGTCGTCAAGCCTTCTACTGCTAGGCACATCATTCTGTATGTCTGTTGAAGTGTCTTTAACTTCTCCTTAACTGACAGAGTAAGCTAACAGGCTTCCTCTATCCATGGCTACATTTTGGCTTTGAGAAGGGTGTGTTTCCTCTGTAGCTGTTCGATTTGAGATTGTAGCTATTTTCCTTCCTGTAATCTCACGAGACATTGGACTGGCGCTAAAGTGTGCACAGTCGCCCTGACTTCATCAAACCTTTCTTGTGTCTCCCGGATATCTCTACCAAGTTTCTATAGGTTTCGGTCCTCCTGTAGAGTCATCCATAACTCCATGGTGTAGCTCATCCAGTGCAACTTAACTTGTCACACTCCTTTCTTTTGTCGAGCAGCCTCCCTACCATATTGTTCTCCTCTTCAGGAAATGTAGTTTATAGTCCCACAATCCCTTTCCGCAGCCTAGATTGCTAAGACTGTCATACTAAAATGTAGTCATTTCACAGGGGCATGATCCCTTATATAGAGCTTCAACCTACTTCCGTTCACTTTTCCAGGGAATGGTTCCCCATTTAGCTTCGCGATCTGAACTATGCCACCATTCGTGATATTCTTAACAACATATAGCCCCAACTAATGCATTTGAAGTTTCCCTAGAAATTTTGTGAAATTGTTGTCATATAGCAGCACTAAATAATCCAAATTGAAAGTGCACAACTTAATATGGCTATTGTGCCATGCTTTCTCTTTCTCCTTTTGCACTTGTTGGTGAAATATGTAAGAAAGTGGTCTTATTCTAACTCCATTAGCTAAGCGGGCCATTTCTCCAAGGTCTCACGATCCACAATCTCTGTCAAAGCTGAAATGCAAAGAATTGGCAATGTTTGGCCTACCAACTTCCTGCAGGTCATCCTATATGCCCATAAAATTGCTGGTACACACATATCCCAGTCATTCCTCTGCATGTTACAGACCTTCGTCAATGCAATCTCCAAGATTTTGTTAAATGCTTCCATTGTTCGATTCGCCTATGGGTGATAGGGTGTGCTCTTTCGATGATACACCTAGAATTCTTCAAGAATCACGCTTATCATCTCATTCAAGAAATGTGTACCCTGTCACTCATTAATATCTTAGAACTTCCAAAATATGTTAAGACATATTCAAACAAAAACTTTGCAGCGGTGGCAACTGTCCAATCCTTCACTGGCAGTGCTTCTACCCATATGGTTAAATACTCTATCGTAGTAATGATATACCATGCACCTGTCTTCTTACCTGGTGGTCGATTTGGACCTATGAAATAAATGGCCCACTTATCAAATACATGCAATGAAACCCTATGATTTAAAGTTAGTTCATCTCTTCATGAAGGCTTTCCCGTCTGTTGGCAAGCATCACATGCCCTGCAATATTCCTTAGAATCCTTATGTAATGTCAGCCACCATAACCCATCACACAAAATCTTCTATGCGGTCGCTTTTCTTGCGCAGTGACCTCGTGCCACTCCTCCATGTGCTTATGTGAGGATACTAGCATGTTCAAACTTAGGAACATACCTTCATAGTATTTCATTTGTTCCCATCTTATACAAGTGACCATCAATCACTGACAAATATGTAGAGTGAACCACTAATTCCTTCTTCTGTTGAGTAGAATATCCTTCTAGAGTTGTACCTATGGTTAAAAATTAAATGACATCAACAAATGGTCATTCGTTATGCATACCACAAAGAGCTATACATCCGGCAGTACTTCCTCCAAACTATTTGGTTCTTCACCATTTTCAATCCATGACAGATGCTCTGGTCTTGCATTTAGTCTTCCTAGCTTCACAATCACTTCAAAATCATATTCTTGAAACAAAAATAACCATCGACAAATATTCCCCCACAACACAGGCTTATTGAATAGGTACTTCAGTGCAGAGTGATCTATATGCATTTTAAAGTGTCCACCCAACAAATAATGTCGAAATGTTTACATCATCTAGACCATCGCTAACACTTCGCACTCTGTAGTGGAGTAATTCTTCTCAGCCTTTCATAAATTTCTTCTAGCGAAAGGCTATCGAATGATCAATTTATCCTTCTCTTGCCTGTGTTAATAATGCACCGAGTGCAATACAAGAAACATCTACATGCACATGGAATTCTTTCTTCAAGTCTGGAAACACCAAAATAGGTGTAGTTACCATCTTCTCCTCCAGGGCATCTAGATTGTGTTGATAGTCTTCATCCCAACAAAACATTGCATGTTTCTTAAATAATTTTTCCATCGGCGTGGTTATCTGAGAATATGCCTTGATAAAATTTCTATAATATCCAATGTGCCCCAATGTTGCGCGTAGTTGTTTTATATTCCTAGGAGGTTCCAAATTCACAATCACAATGATCTTTGTAGGGTCCACCATCAATCCATTCTTACATACGACATGGCCAAGAAACATTCCAAAGGGCACACAAAATATGCACTTCTTCAAGTTTAGCATGATCTGATACCTTCAAAATGTATCCAACATAAGGTGCAAACTCGCAACATGGCGCTTCACCAACCCAAACACAGTCCATTCATCAAAATAAACCTCCAAAAATTTATGGGTAAACTCTTTCAACACCACGATCATTACCCAGGAAAAAATTGCAGGTGTGTTCTTCAATCCAAATGGAATTATTGTATATTGAAAGAAACCCCACTCCATTATGAAGGTTTTCTTCCTTTGATCCTCCATGGCTATCCTTATTTGATGATATCACAAAACACCATTAGTAAATGAATAATCCTCCTTTCTGCCAAAAGTCTCTAATACTTCATCTCTGAATGGTGTTGGAAACGGATCGTGCATGCATGCATCATTCAACTTCCTTAGATTTACGCATATCCTCATTTCGCCTTTTTATTTCTTCTCTTGGACCAGATTCCTCTACTGGTTCAATAATATTGGCATCCAATATCTTATCTAGCTTTTCATTCACCTTTTCTTTATACTTTGGATTTAGCTGATAAGGTCTCTGTTTAATGGGCTTCACATCTGGTTTCAACATAATCTTCATAATACCTAAATCTCTAGCGATCCCCTTCAAATATGAAAACTTTGTTGGGAAGAGATCCTGGTATTCACGCAGTAGTTCAACTACCTTATTTACTATGTCTTCATCCCAATAGTATCCTATCTTTGTGAAATTAAGCTCTGCTTCATATCCAATGTTTACTTGTCTAGTTTTTCAAAGGTTCTAATCTATTTGGGTTCGCAGCTCCCAGTCCTTTGACTTTGCGCTGAAATTCTATCTATGGAACGTTAATATTCCATGGGTCTTCTTCTTCCTCTTCAGTAGTCACATTGTAACACTCTAGCGCATGGCACAATTGTGTACACCAATCCGACTGAGCCCATTCTATCATTCCTTATGTGTTCTAAATATAGTTGCTTTTATCTCCTAGAGCACTTCATCAATGTGCTCAAACCCATCCTCAAAGTTGAAAGTTAATAAGAAAATCTTCCTTAATATGTCCCATTTAGTTGTTCCATGGTGAAGCTCCGTCTCCAGACACTAGTTCATTGGAATTGTATCTAAGGTATGATAGAAAATGTGCACCCATTCTAGTTGTGGCTCTGTTCCCCAGGCGTTAGTCCATCATTCCAAATGATCGCGCAGATCATCCTTCCCACTGTACTTTTCTGTCATCCAAACCCAAACCTTAATTGCATCATTCTTCTGTATTCCTTCCATCTAGCGAAGCTCTCCTTGTGCGTACCCCACCAACGGGCAAGCGTAACGTGCAACGCCAATTCTAGTGCTTGGAAGCAATGTTCTTCTAGTACTTCTCTTTCAAATTCATATAAAAACAAATCCACATCAGTCAAACCATCATAATTCCGAAGCTTTCTTACCTCAGTTGAGACACACTGCAGTGATTTAGTCATCATATTGCAATGGAGCGTAGATACTTCATGCAACTGATTCTGCAAGTGCTCAAGCTCTTCATCTGAATATGAGGTGCAGGAACTATCCCTGTCCCATGCAATTTGTCCATCAACCATCAGATTGATCCAATCATTATTTTTCACTGTGATATTGCATATCTGATCCAGATCATCATCACTTTCCACAAAGTCATGAATAGGTTCAATATAGTGCGCTCCTTCGACAGGGTCTAGTGGTACTACAAACCTGAGCGATTTCTTTTCAAATTTCATCTTCCGCTTCTTCATGCTGATTACTATGTCCATATCAATAGCCAAGTCAATCCTTAGTAGCGCGGGGTACGTATTACTATCATCCACAATTTGAATGACTTCAAATTCAGCCAGCGCGCTTGCGCCCTTAATGTTTACCATTACACCATATAAGTGCCCCATAGGAATAATCTTCTGTTGATTTTTCAAGTGCACCTGAATAAGACACCATTGTAGTGCAAGCCTCCCCATCCTCTCCCATGTCTGCATAGGTAGGACATTGGCATCTGATCCCAAATCCAAGATTACCTGGTCCAATTCATATTCTCCTATTTGTGCAGTCAGCCTCATTGCATGCCGCATTCGCTTGTTATGCTTACCAATTTTCCTCACTGTGCACTGCTTAGTAGGGGTCTTTTCTGTATTTTCTCACTTTTCGATTAATTCTTGTAGCCCTTATACTAATTTATTATCGCATAGTAACTTCATACAGCTCTTTAAAAACTTCGCTAATACTGAAGGATTTACCTCTTGTGTCATACTTGTTTCTGACAATTTCTCCTAGCTTCCTGAGGTGGAAGCCTCAACGAAGTTCTTCATTGCTTCCATGAAGGTATCTTTAGCATGAGTAAGATCAAAGTCTACTTCCTTCCCATCAGCCTTAAACACCTACTCATTAGTCTCAGGCTGCTTGCCCTTATATGCACCAGTCACCATACCACTTCTTGTCACTATATTTATGCTCTAATCTTATTCACGGGGCTATGCCCTCATCATTTGAATGTTCTGCATAGGCTATTCCTTATTTTATTTCATCCTCGCCATAAGGACCAAACATTCTTTTATCACATTGTCAAACTATCGACAATATTGACATGACGGATGCATGGGGTTTGTACAATCTCGCATGAAGATCCTTGCTTCGCCACAGTTATAGCAGATTACCTGCCCATGCCCTTGACAAGTTAGGCCCCCTATTCCTTGTCCTTGACCATGGAATCCTCCATGCACTACCCTTTCATCCTAATTCTGAGGCCATTTCTTTGCCTGCATTCGGTAGGTAGGGGTTTTATCCATCATCAGCTCATAACTCCTACAATGGCGTTCATCATGTCCCAGAAATTTACAAAAATTGCAAAACAACTACTGAGGGGTCTGTACAAACTTCTATAGTAAGTGGAAATTATCAGTCACATGTTGTCTTGTAACTTGATAGATAGCACACCACAGTGCATCTCCCACACTCGTCCCAACATTATTCTCTAGTTTCAGGGGAACATGCCCTCTCCCCCATAATATAGTTTTTATAAACCACGCAATGGTCCTTATCATGTCCATGGCTCTTGCACTTCAAACACCAGACTTCAACGTGCACCTCCGGTTGGGCTCCCTTTCCTTACTTCAGGCTCTATAACTCCAAGTGCAGGCTTTCCTACTGGGAGTGAATCTATTGCACTCCAAGGTTCATATCTTGTATATGCGAGGTGTCCAGCCTCATTGTGATTTGCAATGCTTCAGCTTACATTTCTATCTTTTGTTGTGACAGAGGCACTCTCAAGTGTGGCAAGATTGATGCTATATGCTAGTCACGATGTTGGGAATCTGTGATTACCATATTGGCTTGCTTGATCAGGCATTTCAACCTTTGATTAAAATCCTAAGGTGTCTCATCTACCTTCTATTGAATTTCTTTAAACTTAGTCACCGATTGAGCCTTTGACTTATGCTTTCTAAACTCCTTGTTCAGAGCTTGTTGGGTTTCTGCAAATGTTGCAGTGGGGTTATCAGTGAAATACTTGATGTACCAGGTTAGTGCTCAATCCTTTAAGGTTGTGACCAACTGTGCTTTCTTGATGCTATCATCCATAACCTGTTGTGTCATCCATACAACTCTTGTGACGAACCAGAATTGTTTGGGATCTTCGCTCCCTACTCCTTTAAAGATCGACATATTCATCACATTCACCATGTTTAATGGTGGTGATGGCAGTTGAGGAGGTGAAGGTGTAGGCGTCTGAGGCAGAGGTGGAGGTGGAGGTGGAGCGATGGATGAAGTATCTTTAGGATACCCTGTGTAATTAGTTGAACTACGATTCGCGGTGTAGTCAACACCATCCCTTCGTCGTCACTTGAAGGGGGATCAATTAGAAGACTGTACTCTGAGATTGATCCTTCATTTCTTCTAAAGAATATCCCACTTCGCATAGCCCCAAACATCAAGGTAATCACATAACCATATTTTCACATAACATCATGTTGGACGCAGGATCCCCCAAGGGCAATTCTGGGGCTTAAAGCCTAGATTTTAGTCCAATTTTGTAATTCCAATGGAAAGACTCTGCATTCTGTGGGCGCGGGGCATGTAGTTGTTAAAGATTCATAGGGTTGTCTTCCCTTATTTTTATAATGTAATGTCGGTTGTAAAATATCTACCCATGGTCCACGGATGATCAGAATTAGATCCTAGAACACTCTCTAAGTTTTCATGAACTCTGTAAAATTCATGCAAAAGTTTCAAAGTCTTATAAATATTGAGCTTATCAAAAATATCCTCGTAACAATTGTAATTTGTGATCAGAGCATATCAATGAGGACCCTCAGTCAAGCGTGTAGACCATCGGCCCATGGTAACGCACGCTATCACGAATTAGCAGAATGGGAGGTCATTTCAAGAAACAGGGGTAGCTTCTGATATGTGATTAGTGACATCATCAGGCAAAACCCTCGAACAAGGAAAAGCCTCAAGTGCCTGGACCTGAAAGGTTATAAAATGTAATGGATATTGCATCGATTCCGTAAACGGTGGGGTCCCACAAAAATTGGCAGGATATCAGAAGGGTTTCAAGAGGTAAGTGGTTTCAATCAAGTCTCGCCCGATGCCACACAATGGGTGTCACGTGTCCGGTGGAAGAGACAGAAAATAGCTCACATTGTACGGGTAAACATCATGTTATTTACCTACCCGATATGGACGGAGACCGTAGGATCTGAAGGCTCAAGATCAACGGTGGAAATGTGTTCTGATGGATGACCAGACCTGACAACGTAAATAGATAGAGTTGTATAGGATTTGAAGTCCAAGGTGGATGATGCATTGGTAGAAGGACATGCTTCATGGGCATTCTTGGACTTAACAGAATAAATGGTCGTTTTGAAAACGTCCGAGAGAACTGACACTCGGTTTGTTATGAAACAGGTGGCCACCTCCTTGTGAGGCATTATATAGTGATGATGACACAAAACAAAGGAATTCAAATGGATGGAGGAAGGGAAACCAGAAAGCTGAGAAGCAGAAACAAACAGTTAGAAAACAGATTGGCTTTAAAGCCACAAGTTGATAGAGAAAGAAGCAAGCAGTTAGCGAGTAAGTTAGATGCAGAAATCTAAGAGCAGAGAGAAGAAGCTGATCTGACCTGCAAAAACAAAAGGAAGCATCGAGCCAGACAGAGCTAGAGAGAGTTAGAGAGTCTGTGTACTCTAGAGAAGGCTTGAGAGGTTCAAGCGAACTCCTTTGTATATGGCTATCATGTATGAGTCTCAGATTGGGCTCATATTACGGTGACCAATAGAGGTCGAGATTCAATAAGTAGAGTCTGTGTACTCCAGAGACTTGGGGGATCCAAGTACATTCTTGCTAATTTATATCTACTATGTGAGACTCAAATTGAGCTGAATGTTGTAAAAACTCTGCTTTGAAAACATAACAGAGAGGCCACCACTGAAGGCTGGACCGGGAGACGTAGTCCAAGATTATTGGGTGAACTCCTTATTAAACTTGTTGTGTTTATATGTTTTTCCTATTGTGTTTTCTCTAACTACTTTAGTTTCTGTGTATTTCACAATCTTATCGATCTGTTGCATAAAATAACGTGGGCACATCCATGCACATGAGTTTGTAATACCTTATTTTTTGTCTTCGTTCAATTTTGGATCAAGTGGTATTAGAGCTCTAGGTTACTAAGGTTAGACAAGCTTGTGATGGATTTTGTTGTTGAATGCTAACTAGGACAAAGTTCAAATTAGGAGAAGGAGTGTTGGTTGAAGCTAACCCAGAAATTGGAAGAGTCTACTCTAAGAGGAAAATGTCAGAAGAAAGTCCCTTAGAATTAGACTCCCAGTTCATGGATAGTTTCATGACCATGAGAGCCATGGTGGAGGAAATGTATAGAGAATTTAAGAAAGGTAGATATGAAGATTCATCAAACTCCAAACAAGATAAAGGAGTCAAAGAATCTCTCCTCCATGACCATTCTAAAGGAAAAGGGAAAGAAGAAAAGCTTCCCACACCTCCTAATAGCCCTGAAAGTAAAAGGAAAACATCTTTGATTAAATTAGATGTTAAACTTGATTTGCCAATATATGATGGAGAGTTGAATGCAGAGAAGCTAGATAATTGGATTAGACAGATTGATGTGTATCGCAGGGTGCAGAGCATTGATTCAGAGAAAAGTAAGATTCACTTGGCTAGCCTACGCCTTAGAGGCACTACCTTGGTATGTTGGGAAGGCAGGACACAAGTTGACATAAAGAAGCATGGTAAAATTCTTTCTGTCTAGAGTGAATTTGTTTCTACAATTAAAAAGAAATTCTATCCACTAGCTTATATGCAGCAATCCATGATGAGCTGGCAAACACTTCACCAATTAAAAGGGAAAAGTGTACAAGGCTACACTCTTGAATTTAGGAAAAGAGCTTTGATTCTAGGAATTTCTATAAACTCACCTAAAACTCTATTGAAGTATATTGGTGGTCTACATAGCTATTTAAAGGACACCATTCTCATGTTTAATCCCACTAGCATATATGAGGTATCTGTTCAGACTAAACATCTAGAGGCTAGAGGCAAGAATGTGAACCCAGAAATTGGGGGATCATCAAAACCCACTACAAGCAAAAATAAGGAAAAAAGAAAATAGAAATGGAAAGAGAGGAAGACAAATGTTGTACAAAAGACCAAGCCTTCATGTGCTCACTGCAAGAAGGATGGACATGATGATGAACACTGTTGGATTCTGCATTCGAAGCTGAGACCGAAGAAGTTTGATGGTAAAAAGAAGAAGACTGATGTAGCTATTCAAAAAGATTTGGGGTCAAACTTAGGAGATGAAACAAAAATTGCAGCCACAGGTATAAAAGGTAAAAATTTTGAAGCATCTACTAGTAATTCTGCATAATCTACTGATAATGAAGAAAATGAGAGGAAAAAACATGTGATTTTTCATATTTGAGTTATTTCCAAGCATCAAAAGATTGATACTTTGTTTGATAGTGGCTCACAAGTAAATTTAATTTCTGAAGCAATTGTAAAGAAGCTGGGATTACTAACCACACCTTATAAGAAGCCATATCCACTAGGTTGGTTATGTGATAAAGAAAAGCTACAAGTGACTGGACAATGAAAACTCAAGTTTTCTTTTGGGTCAACATTTGTAGATGAGGTTGAGTTAGATATAGTTCCTTTGGATATATGTGGAATTGTTTTAGGAAGTTCTTACTTGTATGATAGGAAAGCTATTTTCTATAGAGCTGAAAACATGTATCAAGTCGTTAAAGATGGAATCATATATATTGTAAGAGCTCATAAACTCAAGAATAATTATACTCTCATAAACTCAGGGCAGATGAAAAGAATTGTAAATTCATGCAAACAATTTTTACCGATGATTGTAAAGGAAAATAAACCTTATAAAACCAGTATATTTGAGCGTTGTAATGCTAAATAACACGTTGATTTAGAAAAAGTTGTTTTAGAATATGATATACTATTTCAAGAACCTAAAATTCTGCCACCCTAAAAGGAAACGGTACACGATATTAATTTGCAACAAGATGCTCCATTGCCTAACATCAAAATGTACTTGTCCACTTTAGAGAATGCAGAAATCAAGAAGCAGGTACAAGAGCTGCTCAAGAAAGGGTTCATAAGACCTAGCACATCACCATGTGGGTCTCCAATTGTCTTGGTGAGAAAGAAAGATGGCTCATGGAGAATGTGCATTGATTAATGAGCACTAAATAAGATAACGATAAAAAATAGTTATCCCCTTCCTCGCATAGATGATCTGTTAGATCAGTTAAAAGAAGCTGTTTATTTTTCCAAGTTGGACTTGCATAGTGGCTACCATCAAGTCAGAGTTGTAGAACAAGATGCATGGAGGACTGCTTTCAAAACAAAGTAGGGATTGTATGAGTGGTTAGTTATGCTTTTTGGCTTAACTAATGCTCTTGCTACTTTCATGAGACTAATGAATGATGTACTCAAACCTTTTATTGATGATTTTGTCATTGTATATTTAGATGGCATTCTTATATTTAGTAAAACATGGGAAGCACATTTGAAGCATGTCAACCAAACTCTAGATGTTTTGAAAAGAGAAAATCTCTATGCTAAGCTATCAAAATGTGAATTTGGCAAAACATCTTTGGATTATTTGGGTCATATTGTAGGGGGTGGTGAATTGAAGATAGATCTCTCTAAGGTTGCAGTCATTGTAAACTGGCCTAAAACCAAATCTGCTACAGAAGTTAGAAGCTTCTTAGGAGTAGCACAGTATTGGAGAAATTTTATTTCTAACTTCTCCTTGATTGTAGTTCCCTTACATGCTTTAACTGAATTGAACCAAGTGTTTCAGTGGGGAGGCAAACAACAGAAAACCTTCGACACCTTAAAGGAAAAGATTAGTACAACACCAGTACTAGCACTGTCCGATCTTCAAAGACCATTTGAGATTGAAACAGATGCCAGTGACTATGCGATGGGAGTAGTGTTGATACAACACGGTAAACCCATATGTTATCATTCTGAGACATTTAATTCTGTAGTAGTCAATAATCCCACATATGATAAGGAATTGTATGCATTAGTACATAGTATGAAAAAGTGGAAACATTGTTTAAGGGGCAAAGAGATAGTTATACATACTGATCATCAACCACTTCAATATTTACACTCCCAAACTAAGTTGCAGCAATCAAAACATTATAGGTGGATGGGTTTTCTACAACAGTTTCATCTTGTCATCAAATATAAAAAGGGCGTACGCAATAAAGTTGCAAATATGTTATCTAGACCAATCATAAATACTTCTACTATACTTAAGCACAATTCAGTATTGCATGAAAGGTACATTGAACAGTATGCTCAAGATATAGATATTAAAGACACATATGAAACTTTAAGGCGCAACAAACAAGTAGAAGAATTGGATTATCATGTTAAGGACCAACTCTTGTATCATATTGGAAAGTTATGCATTCCAAAAACTGAAAGAGTAAAGATAATTCGAGAAGCACACACTTTTCTAATATCAGGTCACTTTGGTGTAAGTAAAACAATTGCACAACTACAAAGATTTTGTTATTGGCCAAAAATGAATGAGACAATTTCTAGATATGTAAGAGGGTGTACTATGTGTGCTAAAAGCAATCCCAACAATAGAAAACTAGGCTTGTACATTCCACTACCAGCTCCTTCTCATCCATGGGAAAGTGTTTCCATGGACTTTATTGGGGGATTGCCTAAATATAGAAAAGGTCATGACTATTTATATGTTATTGTGGATAGGTTCAGCAAAATGTGTATTTTAATACCTTGTAACAAACAGATTACAACTGAACAAACAACAAAGTTGTTCTTTCAACATGTATGGGTTCATTTTGGATTACCCAATTCCATTGTATCTAGTCAAGATTCCCGATTTGTTGGGAAGTTTTGTTCAAGTCTGTGGGAATTGATGGACACCAGACTGAAGAAGAGCACAACCTTTCACCCACAAACAGATGGCCAAACAGAAGTGGTCAATAGGACAATGATCCAGTTGCTTAGAGGCTATTGCAGCAAGCATCCCAAGCTTTGGGATGAACATTTATATTATGTGCAACATTCTTACAACCATGCTAAACATTCTTCTACATAGAGATCTCCTTTTGAGACCTGTTTTGGTTTCACACCAAGGTCTCCCTTAGATTTTGTCTTTGGTAAAGACATAGCAGTTGATGGACACAATGATGTGTACAAGGCAACCAAGTTCATTGAACAAATACAAGAGATTCACCAGGTAGTATAGGAACAGCTGGAAAAGATCCAAGCCAAGTACAAGGCAAGGCATGACAAGCATCGAATTGAGCATAGTTTCCAAGTTGGTGATCAAGTTTGGTTGTATATCACAAAGACAGAATGCAAGGTGAAGGTGAGAAGCTAAAGCCAATAAGGTATGGACCTTTCAAGATACTCGAGAAAATTGGTGAGAATGCTTTTTGCCTTGATTGACCAGCTTACATGCACATCTATTTAGTTGTTAATGCAGAAAGCTTGAGACTATTTGAACCTTCATTGATTGAAGATACCAAATAGTAGAGTCAATTTCCTTCTATTGATGATCTATTACCTGAATATCTCAATGAGTTGCAAGAAGATACAGTTCTAGACAGGAAGGTGAGAATTACATGCAAAGGGGATGTTCAGTACCTTAGGATTGGGCTCAAAGGTTCAAAACCAAGCAGTGCAAAATGGATAGAAATTGGACAAGTGAGGAATCTATACCCTCACTTGATTGATGCTTAAAAACCAAATTTTTGTGGTCCAAAAGCTTTTTCAATGGGAAGGCCATGATCTAAATTGGATCCTAGAACACTCTCTAAGTTTTCGTGAACTCTGTAAAATTCATTCAAAAGTTTCAAAGTCTTATAAAGATTGAGCTTATCAGAAATATCCTCGTAACAGTTGCAATTTGTGATCAGTGTGGTGAAACGAGGACCCTCGGTCAAGCGCGTAGACCGTCGGCCCATGGTAATGTGCACTATCATGAATTAGTAGAACGGGAGGTCATTTCAAGAAACGGGGGCAGTTTTTGATATGCGATTAGCGATAAGTCGCCAATCACATGTCACCGGGAAAACCCCTCGAAGAAGGAAAAGCCCCAAACGCCCGGACCTGAAAAGTTGTAGAATGTAATAGATATCACACCGATTCTGTCAGAGGTAGGTTCCCACAAAAACTGGGAGGATATCGGAAGGGTTTCGAGAAATAAGCGGTTTCAACCGAGTCCTGTCCGATGCCACACAATGGGTGCCACACATCTGGCGAAAGAGAGAGAAAACCGCTCACATTGAACAGGTAAACATCATGTTACTTACCCACCCGATATGGATGGAGACTGTAGGATTTGAAGGCTCCATATCGACAGCAAAAATTCATTTTGATGGCTGACCAGACTTGACGAGGTAAACATATAGAGTTGTATAGGATTTGAAGTCCAACGTGGACGATGCATTGGAAGAAGGACATGTTTCACGGGCATTCTTGGAAACAGAATAAACTGTTGTTTTGAAAACGTCCAAGAGAACTGACACTCGGTTCATTATGAAATAGGTGGCAACCTTCCTGTGAGGTGTTATACAATGATGATGACACAACATAGAGGAATTCAAATGAACAGAGGCAGGGAAACCAGAAAGCCAAGAAGCGGAAAGGAATAGTCAGAAAGCAGATTGGCTTTAAAGCCACAAGCTGACAGAGAAAGAAGAAAGCAGTTAGCGAGTAAGTTAAGCACAGAAAGATAAAAGCAGAGAGAAGAAGCAGAGCTGACCTATAGAAGAAAAAGGCAGCGTAGAGCTAGAGAGAGTCAGAGAGTCTGTGTACTCTAGAGAAGGCTTGAGAGGTTCAAGCGAACTCCTTTGTATATGCCTGTCATGTACGAGTCTCAGATTGGGCTCATATCACTATGACCAATAGAGGTCAAGGTTCAGTAAGTAGAGTCTATGTACTCCAGAGATTTGGGGGATACAAGTACAGTCTTGCTTATTTATATCTATTGTGTGAGATCAAATTGAGCTCACTGTTGTAAAAGCTCTACTTTGAAAACATAATAGAGAGGCCACCACTAAAGGCTAGACTGAGAGATGTAGCCTAGGAGTATTGGGTGAACTCCTTATTAAACATTTTGTGTTTATATGTTTTTCCTATTGTGTTTTCTCTAACTTCTTCAATGTCTATGTATTCTGCAATCTTATCGATCTGTTGCATAAAATAACATAGGCACATCCATGCACATGAGTCTGTAATACATTATTGTTTGTCTTCAATTAATTTCGAATTAGTGGACCATGGGATTGTATAAATAGAGTGAAGCTCTAAGTAGTCAAAGGAATCTAATACAACTTAATATGGCTATTGTGCCATGCTTTCTCTTTCTCCTTTTGCACTTGTTGGTGAAATATGTAAGAAAGTGGTCTTATTCTAACTCCATTAGCTAAGCGGGCCATTTCTCCAAGGTCTCACGATCCACAATCTCTGTCAAAGCTGAAATGCAAAGAATTGGCAATGTTTGGCCTACCAACTTCCTGCAGGTCATCCTATATGCCCATAAAATTGCTGGTACACACATATCCCAGTCATTCCTCTGCATGTTACAGACCTTCGTCAATGCAATCTCCAAGATTTTGTTAAATGCTTCCATTGTTCGATTCGCCTATGGGTGATAGGGTGTGCTCTTTCGATGATACACCTAGAATTCTTCAAGAATCACGCTTATCATCTCATTCAAGAAATGTGTACCCTGTCACTCATTAATATCTTAGAACTTCCAAAATATGTTAAGACATATTCAAACAAAAACTTTGCAGCGGTGGCAACTGTCCAATCCTTCACTGGCAGTGCTTCTACCCATATGGTTAAATACTCTATCGTAGTAATGATATACCATGCACCTGTCTTCTTACCTGGTGGTCGATTTGGACCTATGAAATAAATGGCCCACTTATCAAATACATGCAATGAAACCCTATGATTTAAAGTTAGTTCATCTCTTCATGAAGGCTTTCCCGTCTGTTGGCAAGCATCACATGCCCTGCAATATTCCTTAGAATCCTTATGTAATGTCAGCCACCATAACCCATCACACAAAATCTTCTATGCGGTCGCTTTTCTTGCGCAGTGACCTCGTGCCACTCCTCCATGTGCTTATGTGAGGATACTAGCATGTTCAAACTTAGGAACATACCTTCATAGTATTTCATTTGTTCCCATCTTATACAAGTGACCATCAATCACTGACAAATATGTAGAGTGAACCACTAATTCCTTCTTCTGTTGAGTAGAATATCCTTCTAGAGTTGTACCTATGGTTAAAAATTAAATGACATCAACAAATGGTCATTCGTTATGCATACCACAAAGAGCTATACATCCGGCAGTACTTCCTCCAAACTATTTGGTTCTTCACCATTTTCAATCCATGACAGATGCTCTGGTCTTGCATTTAGTCTTCCTAGCTTCACAATCACTTCAAAATCATATTCTTGAAACAAAAATAACCATCGACAAATATTCCCCCACAACACAGGCTTATTGAATAGGTACTTCAGTGCAGAGTGATCTATATGCATTTTAAAGTGTCCACCCAACAAATAATGTCGAAATGTTTACATCATCTAGACCATCGCTAACACTTCGCACTCTGTAGTGGAGTAATTCTTCTCAGCCTTTCATAAATTTCTTCTAGCGAAAGGCTATCGAATGATCAATTTATCCTTCTCTTGCCTGTGTTAATAATGCACCGAGTGCAATACAAGAAACATCTACATGCACATGGAATTCTTTCTTCAAGTCTGGAAACACCAAAATAGGTGTAGTTACCATCTTCTCCTCCAGGGCATCTAGATTGTGTTGATAGTCTTCATCCCAACAAAACATTGCATGTTTCTTAAATAATTTTTCCATCGGCGTGGTTATCTGAGAATATGCCTTGATAAAATTTCTATAATATCCAATGTGCCCCAATGTTGCGCGTAGTTGTTTTATATTCCTAGGAGGTTCCAAATTCACAATCACAATGATCTTTGTAGGGTCCACCATCAATCCATTCTTACATACGACATGGCCAAGAAACATTCCAAAGGGCACACAAAATATGCACTTCTTCAAGTTTAGCATGATCTGATACCTTCAAAATGTATCCAACATAAGGTGCAAACTCGCAACATGGCGCTTCACCAACCCAAACACAGTCCATTCATCAAAATAAACCTCCAAAAATTTATGGGTAAACTCTTTCAACACCACGATCATTACCCAGGAAAAAATTGCAGGTGTGTTCTTCAATCCAAATGGAATTATTGTATATTGAAAGAAACCCCACTCCATTATGAAGGTTTTCTTCCTTTGATCCTCCATGGCTATCCTTATTTGATGATATCACAAAACACCATTAGTAAATGAATAATCCTCCTTTCTGCCAAAAGTCTCTAATACTTCATCTCTGAATGGTGTTGGAAACGGATCGTGCATGCATGCATCATTCAACTTCCTTAGATTTACGCATATCCTCATTTCGCCTTTTTATTTCTTCTCTTGGACCAGATTCCTCTACTGGTTCAATAATATTGGCATCCAATATCTTATCTAGCTTTTCATGCACCTTTTCTTTATACTTTGGATTTAGCTGATAAGGTCTCTGTTTAATGGGCTTCACATCTGGTTTCAACATAATCTTCATAATACCTAAATCTCTAGCGATCCCCTTCAAATATGAAAACTTTGTTGGGAAGAGATCCTGGTATTCACGCAGTAGTTCAACTACCTTATTTACTATGTCTTCATCCCAATAGTATCCTATCTTTGTGAAATTAAGCTCTGCTTCATATCCAATGTTTACTTGTCTAGTTTTTCAAAGGTTCTAATCTATTTGGGTTCGCAGCTCCCAGTCCTTTGACTTTGCGCTGAAATTCTATCTATGGAACGTTAATATTCCATGGGTCTTCTTCTTCCTCTTCAGTAGTCACATTGTAACACTCTAGCGCATGGCACAATTGTGTACACCAATCCGACTGAGCCCATTCTATCATTCCTTATGTGTTCTAAATATAGTTGCTTTTATCTCCTAGAGCACTTCATCAATGTGCTCAAACCCATCCTCAAAGTTGAAAGTTAATAAGAAAATCTTCCTTAATATGTCCCATTTAGTTGTTCCATGGTGAAGCTCCGTCTCCAGACACTAGTTCATTGGAATTGTATCTAAGGTATGATAGAAAATGTGCACCCATTCTAGTTGTGGTTCTGTTCCCCAGGCGTTAGTCCATCATTCCAAATGATCGCGCAGATCATCCTTCCCACTGTACTTTTCTGTCATCCAAACCCAAACCTTAATTGCATCATTCTTCTGTATTCCTTCCATCTAGCGAAGCTCTCCTTGTGCGTACCCCACCAACGGGCAAGCGTAACGTGCAACGCCAATTCTAGTGCTTGGAAGCAATGTTCTTCTAGTACTTCTCTTTCAAATTCATCTAAAAACAAATCCACATCAGTCAAACCATCATAATTCCGAAGCTTTCTTACCTCAGTTGAGACACACTGCAGTGATTTAGTCATCATATTGCAATGGAGCGTAGATACTTCATGCAACTGATTCTGCAAGTGCTCAAGCTCTTCATCTGAATATGAGGTGCAGGAACTATCCCTGTCCCATGCAATTTGTCCATCAACCATCAGATTGATCCAATCATTATTTTTCACTGTGATATTGCATATCTGATCCAGATCATCATCACTTTCCACAAAGTCATGAATAGGTTCAATATAGTGCGCTCCTTCGACAGGGTCTAGTGGTACTACAAACCTGAGCGATTTCTTTTCAAATTTCATCTTCCGCTTCTTCATGCTGATTACTATGTCCATATCAATAGCCAAGTCAATCCTTAGTAGCGCGGGGTACGTATTACTATCATCCACAATTTGAATGACTTCAAATTCAGCCAGCGCGCTTGCGCCCTTAATGTTTACCATTACACCATATAAGTGCCCCATAGGAATAATCTTCTGTTGATTTTTCAAGTGCACCTGAATAAGACACCATTGTAGTGCAAGCCTCCCCATCCTCTCCCATGTCTGCATAGGTAGGACATTGGCATCTGATCCCAAATCCAAGATTACCTGGTCCAATTCATATTCTCCTATTTGTGCAGTCAGCCTCATTGCATGCCGCATTCGCTTGTTATGCTTACCAATTTTCCTCACTGTGCACTGCTCAGTAGGGGTCTTTTCTGTATTTTCTCACTTTTCGATTAATTCTTGTAGCCCTTATACTACTTTATTATCGCATAGTAACTTCATACAGCTCTTTAAAAACTTCGCTAATACTGAAGGATTTACCTCTTGTGTCATACTTGTTTCTGACAATTTCTCCTAGCTTCCTGAGGTGGAAGCCTCAACGAAGTTCTTCATTGCTTCCATGAAGGTATCTTTAGCATGAGTAAGATCAAAGTCTACTTCCTTCCCATCAGCCTTAAACACCTACTCATTAGTCTCAGGCTGCTTGCCCTTATATGCACCAGTCACCATACCACTTCTTGTCACTATATTTATGCTCTAATCTTATTCACGGGGCTATGCCCTCATCATTTGAATGTTCTGCATAGGCTATTCCTTATTTTATTTCATCCTCGCCATAAGGACCAAACATTCTTTTATCACATTGTCAAACTATCGACAATATTGACATGACGGATGCATGGGGTTTGTACAATCTCGCATGAAGATCCTTGCTTCGCCACAGTTATAGCAGATTACCTGCCCATGCCCTTGACAAGTTAGGCCCCCTATTCCTTGTCCTTGACCATGGAATCCTCCATGCACTACCCTTTCATCCTAATTCTGAGGCCATTTCTTTGCCTGCATTCGGTAGGTAGGGGTTTTATCCATCATCAGCTCATAACTCCTACAATGGCGTTCATCATGTCCCAGAAATTTACAAAAATTGCAAAACAACTACTGAGGGGTCTGTACAAACTTCTATAGTAAGTGGAAATTATCAGTCACATGTTGTCTTGTAACTTGATAGATAGCACACCACAGTGCATCTCCCACACTCGTCCCAACATTATTCTCTAGTTTCAGGGGAACATGCCCTCTCCCCCATAATATAGTTTTTATAAACCACGCAATGGTCCTTATCATGTCCATGGCTCTTGCACTTCAAACACCAGACTTCAACGTGCACCTCCGGTTGGGCTCCCTTTCCTTACTTCAGGCTCTATAACTCCAAGTGCAGGCTTTCCTACTGGGAGTGAATCTATTGCACTCCAAGGTTCATATCTTGTATATGCGAGGTGTCCAGCCTCATTGTGATTTGCAATGCTTCAGCTTACATTTCTATCTTTTGTTGTGACAGAGGCACTCTCAAGTGTGGCAAGAGTGATGCTATATGCTAGTCACGATGTTGGGAATCTGTGATTACCATATTGGCTTGCTTGATCAGGCATTTCAACCTTTGATTAAAATCCTAAGGTGTCTCATCTACCTTCTATTGAATTTCTTTAAACTTAGTCACCGATTGAGCCTTTGACTTATGCTTTCTAAACTCCTTGTTCAGAGCTTGTTGGGTTTCTGCAAATGTTGCAGTGGGGTTATCAGTGAAATACTTGATGTACCAGGTTAGTGCTCAATCCTTTAAGGTTGTGACCAACTGTTCTTTCTTGATGCTATCATCCATAACCTGTTGTGTCATCCATACAACTCTTGTGACGAACCAGAATTGTTTGGGATCTTCGCTCCCTACTCCTTTAAAGATCGACATATTCATCACATTCACCATGTTTAATGGTGGTGGTGGCAGTTGAGGAGGTGAAGGTGTAGGCGTCTGAGGCAGAGGTGGAGGTGGAGGTGGAGCGATGGATGAAGTATCTTTAGGATACCCTGTGTAATTAGTTGAACTACGATTCGCGGTGTAGTCAACACCATCCCTTCGTCGTCACTTGAAGGGGGATCAATGAGAAGACTGTACTCTGAGATTGATCCTTCATTTCTTCTAAAGAATATCCCACTTCGCATAGCCCCAAACATCAAGGTAATCACATAACCATATTTTCACATAACATCATGTTGGACGCAGGATCCCCCAAGGGCAATTCTGGGGCTTAAAGCCTAGATTTTAGTCCAATTTTGTAATTCCAATGGAAAGACTCTGCATTCTGTGGGCGCGGGGCATGTAGTTGTTAAAGATTCATAGGGTTGTCTTCCCTTATTTTTATAATGTAATGTCGGTTGTAAAATATCTACCCATGGTCCACGGATGATCAGAATTAGATCCTAGAACACTCTCTAAGTTTTCATGAACTCTGTAAAATTCATGCAAAAGTTTCAAAGTCTTATAAATATTGAGCTTATCAAAAATATCCTCGTAACAATTGTAATTTGTGATCAGAGCATATCAATGAGGACCCTCAGTCAAGCGTGTAGACCATCGGCCCATGGTAACGCACGCTATCACGAATTAGCAGAATGGGAGGTCATTTCAAGAAACAGGGGTAGCTTCTGATATGTGATTAGTGACATCATCAGGCAAAACCCTCGAACAAGGAAAAGCCTCAAGTGCCTGGACCTGAAAGGTTATAAAATGTAATGGATATTGCATCGATTCCGTAAACGGTGGGGTCCCACAAAAATTGGCAGGATATCAGAAGGGTTTCAAGAGGTAAGTGGTTTCAATCAAGTCTCGCCCGATGCCACACAATGGGTGTCACGTGTCCGGTGGAAGAGACAGAAAATAGCTCACATTGTACGGGTAAACATCATGTTATTTACCTACCCGATATGGACGGAGACCGTAGGATCTGAAGGCTCAAGATCAACGGTGGAAATGTGTTCTGATGGATGACCAGACCTGACAACGTAAATAGATAGAGTTGTATAGGATTTGAAGTCCAAGGTGGATGATGCATTGGTAGAAGGACATGCTTCATGGGCATTCTTGGACTTAACAGAATAAATGGTCGTTTTGAAAACGTCCGAGAGAACTGACACTCGGTTTGTTATGAAACAGGTGGCCACCTCCTTGTGAGGCATTATATAGTGATGATGACACAAAACAAAGGAATTCAAATGGATGGAGGAAGGGAAACCAGAAAGCTGAGAAGCAGAAACAAACAGTTAGAAAACAGATTGGCTTTAAAGCCACAAGTTGATAGAGAAAGAAGCAAGCAGTTAGCGAGTAAGTTAGATGCAGAAATCTAAGAGCAGAGAGAAGAAGCTGATCTGACCTGCAAAAACAAAAGGAAGCATCGAGCCAGACAGAGCTAGAGAGAGTTAGAGAGTCTGTGTACTCTAGAGAAGGCTTGAGAGGTTCAAGCGAACTCCTTTGTATATGGCTATCATGTATGAGTCTCAGATTGGGCTCATATTACGGTGACCAATAGAGGTCGAGATTCAATAAGTAGAGTCTGTGTACTCCAGAGACTTGGGGGATCCAAGTACATTCTTGCTAATTTATATCTACTATGTGAGACTCAAATTGAGCTGAATGTTGTAAAAACTCTGCTTTGAAAACATAACAGAGAGGCCACCACTGAAGGCTGGACCGGGAGACGTAGTCCAAGATTATTGGGTGAACTCCTTATTAAACTTGTTGTGTTTATATGTTTTTCCTATTGTGTTTTCTCTAACTACTTTAGTTTCTGTGTATTTCACAATCTTATCGATCTGTTGCATAAAATAACGTGGGCACATCCATGCACATGAGTTTGTAATACCTTATTTTTTGTCTTCGTTCAATTTTGGATCAAGTGGTATTAGAGCTCTAGGTTACTAAGGTTAGACAAGCTTGTGATGGATTTTGTTGTTGAATGCTAACTAGGACAAAGTTCAAATTAGGAGAAGGAGTGTTGGTTGAAGCTAACCCAGAAATTGGAAGAGTCTACTCTAAGAGGAAAATGTCAGAAGAAAGTCCCTTAGAATTAGACTCCCAGTTCATGGATAGTTTCATGACCATGAGAGCCATGGTGGAGGAAATGTATAGAGAATTTAAGAAAGGTAGATATGAAGATTCATCAAACTCCAAACAAGATAAAGGAGTCAAAGAATCTCTCCTCCATGACCATTCTAAAGGAAAAGGGAAAGAAGAAAAGCTTCCCACACCTCCTAATAGCCCTGAAAGTAAAAGGAAAACATCTTTGATTAAATTAGATGTTAAACTTGATTTGCCAATATATGATGGAGAGTTGAATGCAGAGAAGCTAGATAATTGGATTAGACAGATTGATGTGTATCGCAGGGTGCAGAGCATTGATTCAGAGAAAAGTAAGATTCACTTGGCTAGCCTACGCCTTAGAGGCACTACCTTGGTATGTTGGGAAGGCAGGACACAAGTTGACATAAAGAAGCATGGTAAAATTCTTTCTGTCTAGAGTGAATTTGTTTCTACAATTAAAAAGAAATTCTATCCACTAGCTTATATGCAGCAATCCATGATGAGCTGGCAAACACTTCACCAATTAAAAGGGAAAAGTGTACAAGGCTACACTCTTGAATTTAGGAAAAGAGCTTTGATTCTAGGAATTTCTATAAACTCACCTAAAACTCTATTGAAGTATATTGGTGGTCTACATAGCTATTTAAAGGACACCATTCTCATGTTTAATCCCACTAGCATATATGAGGTATCTGTTCAGACTAAACATCTAGAGGCTAGAGGCAAGAATGTGAACCCAGAAATTGGGGGATCATCAAAACCCACTACAAGCAAAAATAAGGAAAAAAGAAAATAGAAATGGAAAGAGAGGAAGACAAATGTTGTACAAAAGACCAAGCCTTCATGTGCTCACTGCAAGAAGGATGGACATGATGATGAACACTGTTGGATTCTGCATTCGAAGCTGAGACCGAAGAAGTTTGATGGTAAAAAGAAGAAGACTGATGTAGCTATTCAAAAAGATTTGGGGTCAAACTTAGGAGATGAAACAAAAATTGCAGCCACAGGTATAAAAGGTAAAAATTTTGAAGCATCTACTAGTAATTCTGCATAATCTACTGATAATGAAGAAAATGAGAGGAAAAAACATGTGATTTTTCATATTTGAGTTATTTCCAAGCATCAAAAGATTGATACTTTGTTTGATAGTGGCTCACAAGTAAATTTAATTTCTGAAGCAATTGTAAAGAAGCTGGGATTACTAACCACACCTTATAAGAAGCCATATCCACTAGGTTGGTTATGTGATAAAGAAAAGCTACAAGTGACTGGACAATGAAAACTCAAGTTTTCTTTTGGGTCAACATTTGTAGATGAGGTTGAGTTAGATATAGTTCCTTTGGATATATGTGGAATTGTTTTAGGAAGTTCTTACTTGTATGATAGGAAAGCTATTTTCTATAGAGCTGAAAACATGTATCAAGTCGTTAAAGATGGAATCATATATATTGTAAGAGCTCATAAACTCAAGAATAATTATACTCTCATAAACTCAGGGCAGATGAAAAGAATTGTAAATTCATGCAAACAATTTTTACCGATGATTGTAAAGGAAAATAAACCTTATAAAACCAGTATATTTGAGCGTTGTAATGCTAAATAACACGCTGATTTAGAAAAAGTTGTTTTAGAATATGATATACTATTTCAAGAACCTAAAATTCTGCCACCCTAAAAGGAAACGGTACACGATATTAATTTGCAACAAGATGCTCCATTGCCTAACATCAAAATGTACTTGTCCACTTTAGAGAATGCAGAAATCAAGAAGCAGGTACAAGAGCTGCTCAAGAAAGGGTTCATAAGACCTAGCACATCACCATGTGGGTCTCCAATTGTCTTGGTGAGAAAGAAAGATGGCTCATGGAGAATGTGCATTGATTAATGAGCACTAAATAAGATAACGATAAAAAATAGTTATCCCCTTCCTCGCATAGATGATCTGTTAGATCAGTTAAAAGAAGCTGTTTATTTTTCCAAGTTGGACTTGCATAGTGGCTACCATCAAGTCAGAGTTGTAGAACAAGATGCATGGAGGACTGCTTTCAAAACAAAGTAGGGATTGTATGAGTGGTTAGTTATGCTTTTTGGCTTAACTAATGCTCTTGCTACTTTCATGAGACTAATGAATGATGTACTCAAACCTTTTATTGATGATTTTGTCATTGTATATTTAGATGGCATTCTTATATTTAGTAAAACATGGGAAGCACATTTGAAGCATGTCAACCAAACTCTAGATGTTTTGAAAAGAGAAAATCTCTATGCTAAGCTATCAAAATGTGAATTTGGCAAAACATCTTTGGATTATTTGGGTCATATTGTAGGGGGTGGTGAATTGAAGATAGATCTCTCTAAGGTTGCAGTCATTGTAAACTGGCCTAAAACCAAATCTGCTACAGAAGTTAGAAGCTTCTTAGGAGTAGCACAGTATTGGAGAAATTTTATTTCTAACTTCTCCTTGATTGTAGTTCCCTTACATGCTTTAACTGAATTGAACCAAGTGTTTCAGTGGGGAGGCAAACAACAGAAAACCTTCGACACCTTAAAGGAAAAGATTAGTACAACACCAGTACTAGCACTGTCCGATCTTCAAAGACCATTTGAGATTGAAACAGATGCCAGTGACTATGCGATGGGAGTAGTGTTGATACAACACGGTAAACCCATATGTTATCATTCTGAGACATTTAATTCTGTAGTAGTCAATAATCCCACATATGATAAGGAATTGTATGCATTAGTACATAGTATGAAAAAGTGGAAACATTGTTTAAGGGGCAAAGAGATAGTTATACATACTGATCATCAACCACTTCAATATTTACACTCCCAAACTAAGTTGCAGCAATCAAAACATTATAGGTGGATGGGTTTTCTACAACAGTTTCATCTTGTCATCAAATATAAAAAGGGCGTACGCAATAAAGTTGCAAATATGTTATCTAGACCAATCATAAATACTTCTACTATACTTAAGCACAATTCAGTATTGCATGAAAGGTACATTGAACAGTATGCTCAAGATATAGATATTAAAGACACATATGAAACTTTAAGGCGCAACAAACAAGTAGAAGAATTGGATTATCATGTTAAGGACCAACTCTTGTATCATATTGGAAAGTTATGCATTCCAAAAACTGAAAGAGTAAAGATAATTCGAGAAGCACACACTTTTCTAATATCAGGTCACTTTGGTGTAAGTAAAACAATTGCACAACTACAAAGATTTTGTTATTGGCCAAAAATGAATGAGACAATTTCTAGATATGTAAGAGGGTGTACTATGTGTGCTAAAAGCAATCCCAACAATAGAAAACTAGGCTTGTACATTCCACTACCAGCTCCTTCTCATCCATGGGAAAGTGTTTCCATGGACTTTATTGGGGGATTGCCTAAATATAGAAAAGGTCATGACTATTTATATGTTATTGTGGATAGGTTCAGCAAAATGTGTATTTTAATACCTTGTAACAAACAGATTACAACTGAACAAACAACAAAGTTGTTCTTTCAACATGTATGGGTTCATTTTGGATTACCCAATTCCATTGTATCTAGTCAAGATTCCCGATTTGTTGGGAAGTTTTGTTCAAGTCTGTGGGAATTGATGGACACCAGACTGAAGAAGAGCACAACCTTTCACCCACAAACAGATGGCCAAACAGAAGTGGTCAATAGGACAATGATCCAGTTGCTTAGAGGCTATTGCAGCAAGCATCCCAAGCTTTGGGATGAACATTTATATTATGTGCAACATTCTTACAACCATGCTAAACATTCTTCTACATAGAGATCTCCTTTTGAGACCTGTTTTGGTTTCACACCAAGGTCTCCCTTAGATTTTGTCTTTGGTAAAGACATAGCAGTTGATGGACACAATGATGTGTACAAGGCAACCAAGTTCATTGAACAAATACAAGAGATTCACCAGGTAGTATAGGAACAGCTGGAAAAGATCCAAGCCAAGTACAAGGCAAGGCATGACAAGCATCGAATTGAGCATAGTTTCCAAGTTGGTGATCAAGTTTGGTTGTATATCACAAAGACAGAATGCAAGGTGAAGGTGAGAAGCTAAAGCCAATAAGGTATGGACCTTTCAAGATACTCGAGAAAATTGGTGAGAATGCTTTTTGCCTTGATTGACCAGCTTACATGCACATCTATTTAGTTGTTAATGCAGAAAGCTTGAGACTATTTGAACCTTCATTGATTGAAGATACCAAATAGTAGAGTCAATTTCCTTCTATTGATGATCTATTACCTGAATATCTCAATGAGTTGCAAGAAGATACAGTTCTAGACAGGAAGGTGAGAATTACATGCAAAGGGGATGTTCAGTACCTTAGGATTGGGCTCAAAGGTTCAAAACCAAGCAGTGCAAAATGGATAGAAATTGGACAAGTGAGGAATCTATACCCTCACTTGATTGATGCTTAAAAACCAAATTTTTGTGGTCCAAAAGCTTTTTCAATGGGAAGGCCATGATCTAAATTGGATCCTAGAACACTCTCTAAGTTTTCGTGAACTCTGTAAAATTCATTCAAAAGTTTCAAAGTCTTATAAAGATTGAGCTTATCAGAAATATCCTCGTAACAGTTGCAATTTGTGATCAGTGTGGTGAAACGAGGACCCTCGGTCAAGCGCGTAGACCGTCGGCCCATGGTAATGTGCACTATCATGAATTAGTAGAACGGGAGGTCATTTCAAGAAACGGGGGCAGTTTTTGATATGCGATTAGCGATAAGTCGCCAATCACATGTCACCGGGAAAACCCCTCGAAGAAGGAAAAGCCCCAAACGCCCGGACCTGAAAAGTTGTAGAATGTAATAGATATCACACCGATTCTGTCAGAGGTAGGTTCCCACAAAAACTGGGAGGATATCGGAAGGGTTTCGAGAAATAAGCGGTTTCAACCGAGTCCTGTCCGATGCCACACAATGGGTGCCACACATCTGGCGAAAGAGAGAGAAAACCGCTCACATTGAACAGGTAAACATCATGTTACTTACCCACCCGATATGGATGGAGACTGTAGGATTTGAAGGCTCCATATCGACAGCAAAAATTCATTTTGATGGCTGACCAGACTTGACGAGGTAAACATATAGAGTTGTATAGGATTTGAAGTCCAACGTGGACGATGCATTGGAAGAAGGACATGTTTCACGGGCATTCTTGGAAACAGAATAAACTGTTGTTTTGAAAACGTCCAAGAGAACTGACACTCGGTTCATTATGAAATAGGTGGCAACCTTCCTGTGAGGTGTTATACAATGATGATGACACAACATAGAGGAATTCAAATGAACAGAGGCAGGGAAACCAGAAAGCCAAGAAGCGGAAAGGAATAGTCAGAAAGCAGATTGGCTTTAAAGCCACAAGCTGACAGAGAAAGAAGAAAGCAGTTAGCGAGTAAGTTAAGCACAGAAAGATAAAAGCAGAGAGAAGAAGCAGAGCTGACCTATAGAAGAAAAAGGTAGCGTAGAGCTAGAGAGAGTCAGAGAGTCTGTGTACTCTAGAGAAGGCTTGAGAGGTTCAAGCGAACTCCTTTGTATATGCCTGTCATGTACGAGTCTCAGATTGGGCTCATATCACTATGACCAATAGAGGTCGAGGTTCAGTAAGTAGAGTCTATGTACTCCAGAGATTTGGGGGATACAAGTACAGTCTTGCTTATTTATATCTATTGTGTGAGATCAAATTGAGCTCACTGTTGTAAAAGCTCTACTTTGAAAACATAATAGAGAGGCCACCACTAAAGGCTAGACTGAGAGATGTAGCCTAGGAGTATTGGGTGAACTCCTTATTAAACATTTTGTGTTTATATGTTTTTCCTATTGTGTTTTCTCTAACTTCTTCAATGTCTATGTATTCTGCAATCTTATCGATCTGTTGCATAAAATAACATAGGCACATCCATGCACATGAGTCTGTAATACATTATTGTTTGTCTTCAATTAATTTCGAATTAGTGGACCATGGGATTGTATAAATAGAGCGAAGCTCTAAGTAGTCAAAGGAATCTAATACAATAAGGAAGAATCAATGATGAATATGTATGCGAGATAGCCCTGAAGTGTGACTCTAAGTTTTGGGTCGTAGCATAGGGAGAGGCCCTGCAACTGAATGTGCAGAGGACTATTAGTCCACAGATGAGTGTGTGGACCCCTACAGGTGAGTGCGCATCGCGAGTCGAGTCTATAATAATCTGGAAGTATTAATAAAGAGAAGTATTCTATCATTACTGCGTATTTATTTCATGTTTATGCATTTGTTATATTGGGTATGAATTTCACTTCTAATGCTTATGTGCTGCGTGAATGTGTATAACTATATTAGTTAAGTGAACACTAGTAAGAACATTTGTTTTCGTGAAGCTAACTAAGATATGTTAATAAGATAAGTAAGATACTTAGCGTAATTTAGGAGATATCATAATTCACTGCCTTAGCAGTGCGAAAGGACTGCAGCCCCTGGTTAGGGCTACGCGAAAGTCGATTGTACCAATTTGCGAAGGTACTGAAGGATAGAGTAGAAAGTGAAGTTACCTGCGTGAAGGTAGGAATAGTTGGAACATACCAACATCATACCATCTCAAGGGTGTGGAAACTTGGTTCCAACATCCTCCCATATGGCTTTGGGTGAGACTTCAGTCCCTGCTTTGCGGGTTGATGCCGAAAGGGCCAGTAGTGTAGGGATTTGTTTGGCTAACTAACACTAAACCTGGGTTAGGCCCCCTCAAGCTAACAAATGGTTCTGTTTTTGGGACCAAAATCTGCATAAAAGATGTGTGATGTCGTATCATTGGAATCTAACTAAGAAAGAAATCAAAGGTTGGTTGGACAGAAGAATTCACGAGTTCACAACGTAGGAAAATAGAAACTCGCGACTGTCAAAAGAACAATGGTTAGATAGCTACCTGCATATGGAGATCAATAAAATATTTTTCACATCCTTCCCTATTGAGATATACGAGTGGATCGCGAAGCTAGCAGATAGCCAAGGAAGGTGGAAACTTGATGGTCCTATTGTGTGAACCCTAGAGGTAATACAAAGATTAGAAGCATCGAAGGATAAGATCACATGCGCCATCAATCATTGGCTCAATCACATTATAGGAGGATTTGCTACTGAGTTCACGGTTTAAACCTCAGTCATCTATAGCAAGGTGGAGTGACAATTCCTCAAAGTACTACGAGGTAAGTACGTAAAATCTTTGAATACTTGGATTAAAATGTTGTTGTGCGAAAAGAAGGTTATGGAGTTACCTTGATGTTAGGGTCTACGTGAAGTGAGATAATTTATAGGAACAAAAGAAAGAAACGAGGGGATGAGGAAGGGATCGTGAAGGTCTCTCCACAAAGTTCTATTCATCTGATAAGACAAAGAATTCCGTGAATACCACCTCCACCCACACCACCACTGGCTTCACCCCCATCACTTCCAACTTCACCCATACCACCTCCACCACCACTGTGATTCGGTATGGTGAACATAGTGAAGTTGCCATTGTTCAAAGGCTTGGGAAATGAGGATCTGGACCAATTCTGGTTTGTAGTGAAGGTTGTATGGGAAGATCAAGGTGTCATAAATTACCATATAAATAAAGCAACACTAGTTACCACCCTGTAGGATCACGTGTTGACCTGGTATATTAAGTACTCCAAGGATAACCCGAATGCGAGAGTAGCGCACATTGAAGAAGAACTGAATAAGGAATTTAGCAGGCCTAAATCTGAAGTGAAACCGATTATTGATTTCAAAGAGATCATGATGCTACTAGGTGAGATGCCTTGGGGACTAGATCAAAGGCTGAAATGTATGATTTTTGAAGCCAATATGAATATGACAGATGGACAACATCACAAGTGGTTTGTAGCTTCACTACTACCACACCTAAGGAGTGTGTTGTCACATCAGAAGATAACAACTCAGGCAGAGGCTTTGGATATTCCTACAAGACTACATGAGACCTTGATGCAAGATCCTAATCTAGGATTCCAACAGATCTACGCACAGCTGAAGAATCTGTGCCTTGAGATGAAAGTCTTGAAGCAGGATAGGATGGTTTGACTAGAAGTGTGCGAAGAAGTATGGTGTGTGAAATGCAAGAGTCAGGGTCATGACAAAGGCCAATGCCCGGTCTTTACAAATTACCTTGCAAGAGGAGGATTGATGCCTCTAAGGCTGGAAGCTCAAGCAGGACCTAGCGTGGCACCTGATTTGTGGTGCACTATCTGTTAAGTAGCCAAAAAGCATGTTAGAGATAACTGCTACTTGTTACAGAAGTATACAAAAAATCTGCAACAATCATTCTGTAAATTTTGTAGATCAGTGGGACATGATGAGCATACTTGTAGGAGCTATGAATTGATGATGGATAGAAATCCCACCTACAGGGTTCAGGTCGAAACGTGGCCCCTTCACTAGAATGCAAGAATGGCACAGATAGGATTTCAAGGGTGCGGAAGAGGTCTAGGTAGAGGAGGCCTTGTTAGAGGGCACAGACAGTTGATCTGCTACAATTGCGGAGGGCCAGGACACTATGCCCATGATTGCACTAATCCAACGCATATGTCGTGCAAGTATTACACTTTGTTTGATCACGAGACAAAATATTTTCGTACGTTGATAGCTAGGATACGTGACAAAGGAGCGCTACCACCTCCCTTGACCCAGAACCTGCAGATGATGAGATCTGAGCCATGCGAGGAAGATCTGAACATAAATATTGTGCTCTGAAGTTGAATTGCAATGGGAGATGACAAAGAGAAACAACCAGAACATAGCACCTGGGTTTGCAAAGCCCCGACGAAAGAAGTTGAGTTTGATTTGGATCATGCTCAGGAAACCTTCATGGAAGCTAAGAAGAGCTTCACTGAGGCCTCCACGTTAGGAAGCAAAGATAAGCCTGAGCCAGAGATGGACCCCTTTATGATCGCTACCTTCCTAAAAACCTGAATGAAGTTACTGAGCGATAGTAAGGTTGTGAAAGGGTTACAAGAACTCATAAACAGATGCACTGGGACCGCGCCAGGAGAACCGCCCATAGTCCAGAAGATCGGAAAACATAAAACAAGGACAGGGCGTGAAATGAGACTCACCGCATAGATCAAAGAGTACGATATGGATCAAGTCATTCTGGATTTGGGATCATATGTGAACGTGTTACAGAAATAGACATGGGAGTGAATGGGAAGACCTATGCTACAATGGTCTTTGATTCAGCTGAGAATGGAAAATCAGCAAAACATCGTACCCATAGGACGATTGCAGGGAATAACTGTGGATATTGAGGGAGTAAGTGCACTAGAATATTTTGAAGTAATAGAGATTGTTGATGACAACAATCCCTACCCTGTGCTCCTGGGAATTAACTAGGCCACTGATATGAACGAGGTAATCAATCTGAAGAAGCCAAATATGATCTTTGAGAAGAAGTCACTATGCATAATAATAACCCTAGATCTTGCTGAGGGATCGCGCCATACAGAACTAGTCCGTAACTATGAGAGTGATGATGATCTGGACTACATCTACAAGATAATAGTGTGAGACCAAGACTGGGTGCATCCCACCACGGATGGAGATTTTCGACACTTCGGATTCCGACAAAGAAGTAGAATTATGGCAGAATTAGTTATACGAGGTAACTATGCTGAATTACAGCATGATGACCCGATCGTTGCACTGTGTGTCATCAAAAGAAAGAAATTTGCCTATGTATGATGGTCTAAAAGAGGTAGATACCTTATTGGATGCATTTGAAACAGAGGTGCTGGAAAAGCAATGCTTCTAGGCCTTGGACTAGGTGTAGCGTGCTACGCCCACAAGATGGTGGGGTACGAACAAAGGAAGCTTTGATGATTGGCACGGATGTAGGAGAATGATGCGAACACACTTTGGGAAGCCTAAGGTATGATTGATAGACAAGTATGATGGGTAGAATGATCTACACACATAGATGCAGGTCTATGAAGAAAAGCCCCAACCTGACCAAGTGCACCTATACTCCGCACTAAAGTACTTGGTCAATAAGCATGTGTTGGGGGGGTGAATTTGCAGATGGATTTATTGTTCCAAGGGTACAATTTTGAAGTTGTCATGAAGGCTGGATGATTGAATGTAGGACCAGATCACCTATCATGCATCGAGACAAGGGAGGAACCTACTAGCTTGGAGGAAGGATTATCTGACGTGCAGCTCTTTGCTATGTGTGTAGCAGATGGAAATTTCGAAGATATAATACACTTTCTAACAACTAGAACTGCGCCAAAAGGATACTTTGTCCAGCAAAAGAAGGAATTAGTAGTGTGTGGGGCAGACTTCTCTGTCATTGCTGGGCATTTATACAAGATGGGGAATGATGAAATACTGTGAAGGTATGTACGGGAGTTTGAACGAAGCAGCATCCTCGTGAACGCTCATGGGGGCATCGCGAGAGGACATTCTGCATGAAGAGCAACCATGCAGAAGATTCTACGCGCAAGGTTGTGGTGGCCAACCCTTCATCAGAATTCAAAAGAATATTACAAGGCATGTGATGTATGTCAAAGAACATGTAGGCCATCACACAGGGATGAAATGCCTTTGAATCCACAAATGGCATTGCAACCTTTCGAAAAATGGGCAATAGATTTTGTAGGACCCATTAAACCTTAAAGAAAGATAGGCGCGAGGTATATTATCACTGTGACAGAGTATCTGACTCATTGGGAAGAAGCGGAGCTGGTGAAAGACTGCATAGCCACGACTACCACAAAGTTTCTATTTGAACATGTACTGAACAATTTGGATGTCCAAAGATCTTGATGAGCAATCACGATACACACTTCCTGAATGAGACAGTCAACACACTAACGGAGGAATTTTAGGTGTATCATCAAAAGAGAAGACCTTATCACCCATAGGCTAATGACACAGTGGAGGTGTTCAACAAAGTTCTTGAAAACATGCTGACCGAGGTATGCAATGTGCAACGAAGTGATTGGGGCCTACGCATACTTGCAGTGTTATGGGCTTATCGAATGACATGCAAGAAACTAATGGGATAGGCACCTTTTAGGCTTGTCTATGGAGTGGAAGTTGTGATGCCTATGGAATACATCATGCCTATTCTGTGCATAGCAGCACTCAGAAGTATGACAAATCGCGCAGCCTTGGATGAGAGGCTCATGTAGCTGGATGAGCTTGAAGAAGAATGATTTTTGGCTGGATTTCACTAGTAGGTCCAAAACCAACGTGAAAAGGCATGGCACAACCAACACATCAAGCTACACACATTCAAGGTAAATGATCTAGTGTTGTTGTATGATAGTAAGTTTGATAAATTCCCACAGAACTTCTAGATGCACTAGTTAGGGTTGTACATTATTAAGGAGATTACCGACAGGGGCACGGTACAACTGGTCAGGTTAAATGAGAACACTTCCTAGGAAAGGTGAATGGAAGTCGCTTGAAGCCATACAATAGTGATCCAATGATGTGACTATATGGAAGTAACACAGTCTTAGCACTCCAGGTCATTGAAATGAGGTGCAAGACTATAAACTACTCTACCTGGGAACTGCGCGATGTTAGGACTGCACGTAGTAGCGAAGTGTCACAAGGTCTACAACAGCGTGAAGATAGTTGCACTAACATGCAGGTCTACCACAAAGAGACCATTAAAGTCACTATTCATGATTTGATTCTTGGTTTGAGGCCAAATGCAGTGGGCGATAGGCATTTAAGTCGAACTTTATAGGCTAGATTCTTGAAAATCTGCCAACAATCTGGCATTAATGGACCGAATGTGGGGGGAATGGTTGAATTCAAATTCAAAAGGTGTTATAAATTACAGGTGGTTGTCCAACAAACAACACTTGGCAATTTAATTACTGAGTTTTTGTGCGCTCGCGTATTCATGAACCAAGACTTATTCAAGACTCTAAAAGAGAATTCGTTGTTTGAGCAACAACCAGAGACAGTGAAGGAACTGTGGAGTAGCGCTATGTGAGCACCCGAAGAAGCCATGGACAGAGGAGTAGTGATAGCCGAGGAAGCCACGTAGGAAATTGCAAAAGTGGAAGCCCCAGAGAGTGCCAAAATAATCGTTGAGGTCCCTAAATCACCTCACACACCGAGACCTAAGAAGGACAAGCAGGTCATGATCCTAGTGCACTTCTCACCCCCAAATCCACTGAGGACCAAGCTCACCTTGTAGGAAAAGGGGAAGGATATTAATTTGGAGGCTGATGAAGAGGAGTCTGAAGAAATATTGGTGGATGAGGAGGGAGAGGATGTAGAGATGGAAGTTGAAACCCAGGGTGTGAACCCTATTATTCAGTTACCTAAATATGTTCCTTTGCAAAAGGGTAAAGCTAAGGTACTAAATGATATAGATGAGAGAAATAGCTCTATGAGAACTCCACTGCTCCCAAATGATATTATTTTTGAGGGAGCACACTTAGGGTGGGTTCCTATGTTGAAATTTGAAGATTGGGACCCCGCTGACGATGAGAGGTTCTCGCATTTAGCAACTGTGAAGCTAATGAGATAGAATATGGATGTGACGGCTGGAATGACTAAATTGGAGCCATGCAAATGGTTCAGAGGTGTAGAGAAAGCCAGGTTGCTAAACCTGCTTTAGGTACCACATTACCACCGCACCCAAGTGATTGTTTTCGTCATCATGTAGCTTCTCTGCTTGGTGCACAATGGGTGCTTGTGGCTAGAGGAGCCCATTCCCATCACTGACCATCTGATTCATTGAATTACATGGCTACCTTGCTCTGGGGAGGATCCAACAAACATTTTAGAGGGAAAAAGTTGGCGAGTTGACCCTCGTGGAGGTAATGAAAAAGAAGTTTAAGTTGGAGAAGAAGAAGTGAGGGTATGCCATCTCCAGCATCAATAACCCTGTAGTCAAGGTCGTGACACAAATATTGGTAGTCAAGGTGATGCGGAAGTGTCACATGGATGAGGTGCCCATGCCATTCATTGCACTAGCGGCGCAGTACGGAGAAGGCATCTAGTTCAAGTGGGTGAACTACCTCTGCAGCGAGTTACTTGCGAACTGTCACGAGTCACAGGATCAGGGAAAAACATTTCATTATGCATGGCTCCTGTTGTTAATTTTACTAGTGGCATGGGAGCTACCCAAAGATAGCCAATTCCCTATGGTCACGCCGGACATTCTAGAGGCAGCGAAGTACGCTTCATTGTGGGCAACCAGGGATGCATAGAGGATAAAGGAAAGCAAGATATTTTGGATACTAATGGAGATGAATATCTGGATGGGGATCAATCACAAGCCATGGTTATCACCCACAATCTACAACAATTTGCATAGCTTTGCAGAGTTTAAAGTAGATTTCCACCATGTCTTCATCAGGGCATAGAAGGACCCTACAATGACATGGCATGATTTACCGTATTTGGCAACTGACGATGTGATATTCCCAGTCCTTGAGTCTTGGCTGTCAGAATGGCATGCTCTAGCTGGCTCTATGGTGGAAACAGAGAATTTAGATGTGCAACATAAGGAAGAGACAAAACTTCGGATGGTGCAGCTGGCAGAAAAGTGTAGGAAAGAAGAAGTAGAGGCTAACGCTCAGGCAGCGTGTGACGTTGCAAAGTTGGTAGAACAAGAACAAAAAACAAGAGAAGAAGAGTGTGAAGTACAGAAGTCACCTTCACTTGAACTAGAGATAGACACAAAATAAGGTGGCATGGACCCATAGATGATGTCCACCCAGGTCAAGTGTCCATGACCATGAAAGCAGACAGTGCCGCAGAAGAAAACCAAGGAATCCAAAATGTCCTTCGACCCAATCACCCTCACTGAGGGAGATTTGCATGACAATGGAGAAACGGTGAGGGATGTCACTGTGGAGGCCCTCCAACAATTTGAAGAACAACAACAGCTAGTATTGGGGGCTCTCAAGATAGAGTTGTAGGAGTTGCAGGTACGCACTCCACAGGCTCGCATAATGTCCACCAGCCTTGTGATTGGGACTTTGGATGCCGAGGAAATGTTGCGCATAAGGGTGACCAACATGATAGTGCTACTAGATGAGGCACTTACTACAGAGAATGAGGCCGACAGGGCCATGGTTAGTAGTTTGAAAGGCATTGAATTAAATATGGCCATGCTCCCTCGGGAGATGCTCTATCTCTTGCAAGATGGAGTCACCACAGAACTTCGAGCTAGGGAGAGTCATGCACTGTAGGTGATAAGCGAGCAGTGCATCAACATTCAACATTTGGGCCTACATCATAATGAGATAGTCAAGTAGAATCAATAGATTATGCAGGTGATAGAGGAAGCCTAATAAATGGTCCTGGAGTTGGACATTCAGGCAGAAGAACTAGTGGAGGTGCGCATCTGCAAATTGGCCACAGGGGTGCGTGACGCTAAAGAAGAGATGGCCAGGGTTCAGCTAGAGCTAAACCTACAGATTGTAGAACTTTAGTTGAAGGCTCAACCTTCAACTCCATAGAAATAAAGGAACAATGAATCACTGCTATTACAGCAACAACAGTGGCGATTGATAGTGCAGTGGAAGACTGCATGTAGTTGTTCGAGTAGTCATTCTAGGTCCTAACCACCCTGTAGGAGGACCCAAATGTGGAGCACCTAGAGACAGAGGAACGTGAGCTACAACAGAAGTATGATGAAGTAAAAAGGACCACACAGATGGTTTCCCTTACACAAAGGCTTGCGAGGATGCAGCATGCAAACACGCTCAAGGTACAGGTGGATGACGCTTGGCATAAGGAAGCAGTCTTAAAAGCATGCCTACAACCATGGATCGATGAGGTGTACACAATTACAGCCTCCATCGAAGAAAATCTTGTGTAGCTACAAGAAAATCAACAGAGGATTGAGGGCAATAGTTTAGCAAAAACGTCATTAAATAGTGCTTGGAGGAAGTTTAGCAGGTAGCCGCTCGATGCGCTACCAGAGTTGCAACGATCCAAGCATATCTGGGAGGTCTTCACACTAAGATCTTGAAACCTACATAGTGACTCGAGGGGGAGTCATGATGTTTTTATTAGGGTCCTATTGAGTGTGGGATCCCCCAAGGGTAGTTTTAGGGCTTAAAGCCCAGATGTTGGTCCAATTTTGTAATTCCAATGTAAAGACTCTGCATTTTCTGGGCGCAGAGCACGTATTTGTTAAATTGTCATAGGGTTGTCTGCCCTTATTTTGATAATGTAATGTCGGTTGTAAAAGATCTACCCATGGTCCACAGACCATGGGATTGTATAAATAGAGCGAAGCTCTAAGTAGTCAAAGGCATCTAATACAATAAGGAAGAATCAATGACGAATATGTATGCGAGATAGCCCTGAAGTTTAAGTATAAGTTTTGGGTCGTAGTTTAGGTAGAGGCTCTGCAGTTGAGTGCACAGAAGCCTAGTAGTCCACAGCTGAGTGCATGGACCCCTGCAGCTGAGTGCGCAGGCCGAGTCGAGTTTGTAGTCATCTAGAAGTATTAATAAAGAGAATTATTCTATCATTTTTGCGTCTTTATTTCCTATTTATGCATTTGTTATATTTGGTATGAATTTCACTTCTAATGCTTATATGATTTGCAAATGTGTATAATTGTATTGGTTAAGTGAACGCCAGTAAAAACGTCTATTTTCGCTAAGATAACTAAGATATGTTAATAATATAAGTAAGATACTTAGCGTAGTTTAGGATATATCTCAGCTCACTACCTTAGAGGCATGAAAGGACTGTAGCACCTGGTTAGGGCTCCGCGAAAGCCGATAGTACCACTTCACGAAGGTACTGAAGGATAGAGCAAAGAGTGAAGCCACCTACACAAATGTAGGAATAGTTGGAAATAATTGACATCATACCACCTCAAGGGTGCAAAAACTTGGGTCTAGCATCTCCCCATACTGGTCCGGGTGAGACTTCAGTCTGCGTTGCATGGGCTGATGCCGAAAGGGCCAGTAGTGTAGGGATTTTTTTGGCTAACTAACGTTGAACCTAGGTCAGGCCCCCCTTAAGCTAACAAATAATTTTAACCCACGTCTTTAATGATTTCAAATACTTACCTTGCGGTCTCTTAAAGAGCCTTTGTTCTGCTTCACTATAGCTAATATTTCTATCGATTGCGAAATAAGTCACAAACCTTCTCAATGTGCAATCAATCCAATGATCTAGAACCCACACAATATTACTTCCTAATGCCTCCAGATGTCACACTAGTTCAGTTGTCCACAATATAGGGTTGTCAAGCCTCCGCGTCCCTTGACTATCGACCAATTTAGATAACCACTCGTGTAGTTCGTCTGGGAAGAAATGAAAGAACGTGTTAGTTTTGTTTGTGTACAAAAATCTCTGCAACCACTGCTCCTTGGATAATTTAGGGTTCCTATTCTCTTGACACCTAAACACATGCATGTTATGATAAATCCACTTTTCAATCTCTTTCTTCGTAGGAAACCCTTTATCATGCATCTCTTAGATAAATTTCATTCCCGGCAATGGAACCATGTTTTAGCTTAAGGGGGCTTGACCTCGGTTCAGATTTGTTCGAGCCAACAAAAAAAACCCTAAATGCTATCCCTTTTGGCAGCAACCTGCATAGCACAGGCTATATTCTCACCCGAAGCAGTATTGGAGGATGCTAGGACCAGGTTTCTGCATCTAGAGACCGTGTGATAAGTGATCTTAAGCCCTTGTAGCTCAGATCTACCTTTGTGAATATTGTATCTTTCTATGGTCCACTACTGCAACTCCATGAAAACGGATCTTAGACCTTCGCGAAGATCTATGATTAGACTTTATAGACCTAAAAGAAGCAGACTGTCCACTTTCACGCACTAACTAGTAACCCTAGATATTCCTATGCACATATCTACCTGATTCAACAAAAATCATAACAAATTTAACCATTACCTTCACAAAAATAGATTATTACTTAGTTCATGCATAGATATTAAGGATTTAACACATCTGCACAAAAATACACTTTGTTCCACAAAAAACAGATCATTGAGCAATAACGCATAAACTTAATCAAAAATAAGAATAAGACATAGATGCAAGATATTCCTTGCAAAATCAGTCTTTATTATATTCAACATTCAAATTACAGACTCTTCCACCCTGCGCACCCAACAACAAGGGCCTAAGCACTCAGCTACAGACTTACCAAGGTCTTTGCGCACTTAGCTGCAGGAGTCTTCCCCTTTCACCTAAGTATAGGAAACAAAGCTTTCCTGCCTTAGCACTTGCCCAAAGCAATAATCTTCTCTTTTAGTTCTATATCTAGACTTGTTATGACTAATCTATATATAACATTTTTTTCTTACAATACCATGACCTGTGGCCTATGGGTGAGTCTCAAAACCAACCTATCACTTACCCATACAAGGGGCTAAAGCCCCTTTGACTCCTACTTAGTTATGCGCTCCGCTTCCACATTTCATGGAGACTTTACATTCTTTACAAAAATCTTCTAAAAAATTGGTTAACTATCCCAAAATTGAGCCTAGGGACCCTATCCCAACATTCGTGCACCTCCAAAACTTTTTCTAAAGACTTTTAACTATGAATGGGGAATCTACCTCCTCAGTATTAACGAAAGGGTCTTCACCACCCTGATCGTCTCCTTCGGTGGTCTGTTCCTCTTGCTCGGTTGTGCACTCTATCTTCGGCGTATTTTCCTTCTCTAGCTCGATTGTAATTGTCTTAGTCTCCTTCTTTTTGCCCTTCTTGGTTGGCTACTTCTCAGTCCATGCACCTGACATATGTTTCACTATTTTACTAGTGCCTGCTTGTTCTTTCTTTGTTCCTTCTATGGGTGGAGTTAGCCACTCACTTGGCTAGTTGCTCACCACTTGTGCGATGTCATCATCAATGACCAAGAATGGAAACTCTTACCATACCTCCTCTAGGTCCTTCTTGGTGTGGATTTGTACATAGTGGAAGTCCACCTTGAAGTCTGGAATCTCTTTGTATTGTTCAAATAAAACTGGTGATAGCCTCGGCTTCTCACTGATCACAATGCACAAATCCATTTCAAACAAGAACTAGAACATTTTTTTCTCTGTAACACAGGTCAGCTCATTGGAATCCCATAACGAGGAAAACCTTGCAGCCTCACAGATGTCAGGGTCCATAGTGGGGAACTGTGACTCCTTTAGCATTGTCCATGCTATCAATGCTATCAAGAGAAATAACCACACATAGTGGAATTTCTTTCCCCTTTCTTGTACCTCCCGACAGTCATCCAAAAATTCTTGGCACAAATATCCTGCCCAATTAAACGTGACGCCCTTGGTGCATTGCGTAACCAATGATACAAATGGTGCAGGTACCTCATCTGTTCGAAAGTTCCTCATTATTTTCCTAGCCAAAATGTGCACGGAAAAGCGCACATGCTGATAATTAATGGAGCTAATGAGAAATCCGTGAGACTTACTTATTCGATCATACTCCTTCTTCATCGTCTCATCCAACTTTTTCCCCTGAGATTTTCTAACAAATGCATCAATGGGGTTTTCTCCTTATTAGGGAAGCACAGTTATTCTTCTAATCAACATATCTTCAATGGGGATCTTCATCCCCAGCCACAAACATCCATCATGTATCAATTCCAACAGTAGGTGCACATAGATTGTGTTGATATTGATGCGCCCAAAGTGCAAAATGTATAGCATATTCAACAACCTAGCTCGCTAAATTTTTGTTTCCCACGATAGCGGTTTAACACTTGTTACTCCTACTTCTTCATAGTAAATTGATTTCAGGTACCTTCTAGGCTCAAACTAGGGATACTTTCTCTAATTGTTAAGATCCCAGTCATCCATGGTAGTTGTGGCACCCTTGATAACAAATCTCCCTCAATCGGCACCTCATTTATTAATAGTGGTGTAAAGACTTTGAATTTGATAACATTTGGGTCTCTGGTAACCTTTGAGGTTAGCTTTCATGGCGACATATAAGGTGGAAACATAGAGATCACTTCCACATCTTTTGCATCGATATCTTCTACTCCTCCAACCACTTCTTCCATATTTGAATATTGGGGCTCCATCGGCTACTTTTGCTTGTCCAACCTCTCCTTAGTTCTCTGCTCCTTAGTGATTTTTCTTGGCGATTTCCTAGCTGGAGGTTGCTTCTTCTTTTTTGTGCTAGCCCAAATAGTTTTCTTCCTTGGGGACCTCAGCCTGGTGACATGTGTTGGAACTGTAGTAGTCACGAGGAATCCTATCCCTCGTCTAAGAAATTCTTGTTCAATTTCTCCCCAATTCATGCAACATAACACTTGTCTCACACTTAAGAAAAAAATCACCAGTCAAAATCTCAGTGAGCAAAGTGTTCGAATGTGGAGTGGGTTGCCATATTTAGAACCTTTTTGAATTTCAAAATCCATGATCTCCTTCAGATCCACCTCATAAATGAAAATTGGGTGGCAATTTTTACCAGATATGCACATTAAATGCATCGCCCCCTTCCTTTTAATGATAATTTCCCTGTCAAATCAACTGTAGGAACCACAACAATCATATTCTTGATGAACTACTTCATACCCCTCCCCACAATGTAGTTACTCCTTCTTCATCATAGCTTCCTCCATCTACACCATCCTCCTGAATATGACACAACACTTCCTCCTTGACGAAGTCCTTCTTTAGTAGAGTAGTTTAATGTCTCATGCTACCTCCAAATGGTTGTATCACTAAGGCTTTTCTCCATTCATATAGACATTGCATAGTCTTAGGGATGGAACTGTTATAGCTCCAAATCTCACTATTATGGTTTGTGATGCTACACTCATGGCCTAGGGCAACCCCTCCTTCCGGACCTAGTCCAAAATCTAAAAAACAGTGTTTTATTCCCTGTACGCAACATTGCCCTAAGTTAAATGCGTGTATACGTGGGTTCATATATACCCAACCCGCGTATATGTATTAAAACACTTAAAAAAATATAAAACTCCTTATTTTTGGGTGGAGATCGCAGGTTTTACCTGCTGATCACCTGTTAGTGCCCGTGGCCTAAGGGAGGAGAGAAGAGAGAGAAAGGTTATTATATTGAGATTTTCCCCCTGATCAGGTCTGAAGACCCTTGTGCCTTCTGCACTTCCCCCATTTGTACAGGAAACCCTTGTTTCCTTGTGATTTGATGTTCATCCCTTAGTTATGGCATCATGGAGTGAGTCTTGGAAGGAGAGATGCTAGAGGCTTGAGGCGGGACGGATCCAAAAGGAGGCTGTGCTTGGAGCCTGCAAAGGTTGCTCAGGTGATATTACTCTTTTTGTACTTTCTATTTGTCTATAATAAAGGAACACGTCTTGATTCTCGATATGCTTCTTCTTTATGTTTATGATGTTCATGTTTGAATTTCATGTATGAACGGATGTTTAAGAGTTCATAACTAACTTCCTTCTTGTATAACATAAAGATGATTTTTGTATAAATCTTTGTCCATATACTGCCGCATTCTTTGGAATTGTTGGTTTTGCAGGGAAAAGGAGTGAAAGGGACGTGAAGAAGGGTTTGGACCCTTGAGGAACTACCCGAACGTAGGACCTGAGGTACGTCCTTCTTACTTTGGAATTAGCTTTTGCTAGCATAATGGCTGTGTGTGTGCATGTTTATTTGTTTAGAAAACTTTCAGTCTGCTAGGGTTCCACCCAAAAGCCGTAGGGGATAAAATCCCTCAACAGGTTTGAAAGGTGGTTTGGAAAAGTTGCTACAAGAAATTATTCCTAATGGCGAAAAGGTAGTAGAGGAAACTCATAATGAGAACAAAAGAAATGTTATTAATCATGATTTCATAGATTCTAACGTTGGGTTGAAGACCTACCATGTTCCAAAAATCTATATGAGGAAGTTTGATGGCAAGGATCCCGTAACATCTATACTACAGATGGAGCAATATTTCGATCTCCATAATGTGAAAAACACACAAAAGGTACGCATTGCAACTTTATAGTTGGAACCAAACCAATTTGTATGATATTTATGGCTTTTCTCTCGTAAGTAAATTGTTACTTGGGAAATTTTTACGAAAGAAATGATAGCACATTATAAGGATACAAAAAGCAATACCTTTTTTAGCCAATGATAAATCTAAAATAAAAGGGCTCAATGATGGAGCACATTGAGGACTTCAAAAAATTGAATATAAGGGTAAAATATATTCTAGAGGAGCATATGATTGATGTGTTCATAGGGACTTTAAAGGATAACATCCAAGATGAGGTTCGCCTTTGGGAACTTGATTCATTAGAGAAGGCATTTAGGTTGGCAAGAAAAATGGAAAGAAAAATTATGGAAACAAGGAAGCTTACCACTCACAACTATAAAAATGGAAGTTTTGTTTCCCATATCCTTCGAAAATGTTATGAAACCAACTCACAAAAAGATATAAAAGATAGATCAACGCCTTAGAATTTAGCCTCTTCGAGGGAGAAACCTCCTTTACATTACACAAATGAATAATTCTTGGATGATTCAAATGACAAAACCTCCTTTCTATATATAGGAGTCTAAGGGGTCCAATATAACCAAGCCGACCTAACAATAATAATATAAAGGCACAAACATAACAATAGAGGGATTCTATGGGGCACAATAATAACAATATGGGGACAATAGGGGCACAACAATATTAATAAGGGATACAACTACAATAGTAATGGGTGAATCACTAGTATAATAGGGACCCAACATGCCCCTCTCCTTCAAGAAATTGTTGTCCTCAACACTTGAGTAGTTATGGATACTTCTGTAAAAAATTCTCATCCTCCCATGTGGAATCTTTAGTGTATAAGTTCTTCCACTTGATGAGATACTCTGAAATTGATCAATTTCGTAGCTATCAAGTTCTTGTTTCTATAACTGCTTCCAGTTCCAATATAATTTTTCCTTCCCCGTCAAGTTCTGGCAATATTGTTTGAACTGGGAGCTTTTAGCCTATAACCTTCTTTAAACATGAAACATGGAAAACTGGGTGTACTCGAGAAGCTGCAGGAAGATCCAATTTGTATGCCATAGTACCAATCTTTTGCAACACCTTGTCTGGACCATAATACTTTGGTGATAACCTATTATCCTTCTTAGCTTGCTTGAGGGACATTTGTTTATATGGTTGTAGCCGTAGGAATACCTAGTCACCTACATCAAAAATTCTTTCGCTGAGATGTTGATCTGCATGTTGTTTCATTCTATTATGTGCCAACACGAGGTTATCCTTTAAGAGTTGGAGAACTTGTTATTGATGCTCAATGTGATGTTCCACTACTTGAACCTTAGAATTTTCTCTTAAATATGATGTGATGGATGGTGGCTGATATCCATAAAGTGCCATAAATGGGGTTTTTTTTGCTGCAGTATGGAAGGAAGTGTTATACAACCATTCAACCAGAGGCAACCATTTGACCCATTGTGTCTGTTTATCATATATAAAGCAATGAAGATATCCTTCCAAACATTTGTTTACTATCTCAGTTTGCCCATCAGATTGAGGATGATAAGATGAGCTATGAGCTAACTGAGTACCAAGACAAGAAAATAATTATGTCCAGAAATTTCCAGTGAAAATGGGATCTCTATCACTTACAATAATATTTGGGTTTCCATGTAGCTTTTGAATTGTTTCCATAAATGTAGTAGCAATTGTACTGGCTTTAAATGGATGTGATAATGCACAAAAGCATGCATACTTGGTAAGTCTATCAACTACCACCATGATGACACTATTTCCTTTAGACTTGGGTAAACCTGTGATAAAATCCATTGAAACCTCCTCCCAACATTGGCTTGGAATGGGTAAAGGTTGTAATAGACCTGGGGTCTTAATTGTTTCAACTTTGTTTTGTTGGCAAACCAAATGTTCCGCCACAAACTTTTGAATATCCGATTTAAGGCCAACCTAAAAAAATTCCTTCTTAACCTTGTGGTCATTTTTTAAAATTCCTAAGTGCCCTCCTAAGGGAGAAGTGTGCAATTACATAAGAATCTTTTGTTTGAGTCGGGAATTCTGACATAGGTATAAGCAATCCTTGTACCATAACGAATCACTTTTCTAGCTAAATGTATCAGATATACTGGAATCTTGTTGTAACTTTCAAATAAGTGCCCACATTTCTTCATCATTCTTCCATTCGTCCCTTGCTTTGTTTATCCAATCTGGTTGGATAATAGAAATGGCGAACAACAATGCTTCCACATCCTCATCCTTTTTTGAGAGTGCGTCTGCCATAACAATTTGCTTCCCTTTTTTGTAGATGATTTCAAAGTCATAACCCAACATCTTTGTGACCCATTTTTGTTTCTCTTCAGAGGATAATCTTTGTTCTAAAAAGTATTTAAGGCTATCATGATCCGTTTTTACCTTGAAGTGTCTTCCCATTAGGTAGGGTCGCCATTTCTTAAGTGCATGTAGAATTGCCAACATTTCCTTCTCATAAATAGCTTTGTGTAAATACTTTCCCTTGATTGGACGACTTTCAAAAGAAATAGGTCTTTCATCTTGCATTAAAACATCACCAATTCCATTTCCTGAAGCATCACATTCCACAATAAATGTTTTTATGAAGTTCAGTGTAGCTAAGACTGGTGCTTGGCACATTGCCTCTTTAAGATGTTCGAAGGCCTTTATTGCTTCTGGAGTCCATGAAAATGCATCTTTATTCACTAATGTTGTTATAGGTGTTGCTATTCTCCCATAATTCTTAACAAACTTGCGATAATACCCTGTCAACCCAAGAAACCTCGCAGATGCTTTATGGATGTGGGGATTTTCCATTCCTTAATGGCTTTAATTTTTCTAGGGTCTACCTTAACACCTTCATGAGATATAATATGACCCAGATATTCCACCTCGTGTACTCCAAAGAAACATTTGGAACTTTTTGCATATAATTGTTTCTCCTCCAATAGTTGTAGCACCCTGTCAACATGTTCGACATGAACCTTCAAAGACTCACTGTAGATTAGTATATCATCAAAAAATACTAACACAAATTTTCTAAGGAAGGGTTTGAAAATAGAATTCATAGAACCTTGAAATGTAGAAGGTATTTTGGTAAGGCCAAAAGCCATGACCAAAAATTCATAATGACCTTCGTGAGTTCTAAATGTTGTTTTCGAAATGTCTTCAATATTCATTCTGATTTGATGATATCCTGAATGAAGATCCAACTTGGTGAAGTAAATTGATCCATGCAATTCATCCAATAATTCATCAATGGTAGGAATGGGAAATTTATCTTTAATAGTGAGCTTGTTGAGCTCCCTATAATCGGGATGCATGCGCCATGATACATCCTTCTTATGAACCAATACTACTAGAGCAGAGAAATAACTTTGACTAGGTTGAATTATACCAGCCCCTAGCATTTCTACAACCATACGTTCAATTTCACTCGTTTGGACATAGGGATATCTGTAAGGCCTGATGTTTGGAGGAAATCTTCCTGGAATCAAATTAATATCATGATCATGATCTTGAATAGGTGGGAGGCCTTTGGGAGTCTCAAATACCTTGGAATGATTGTCCAAGACTTTTTGGAGATCTGGAGAAATGGATGATTTCGATGTGGGAACCTCTAGTGAACATAATTGTGCAATTATGCCTTGTTTTT
>APFE031328079.1:282280-348413 GCA_000404065.3 Pinus taeda | reverse complement strand
CCCTATGAACACATCAATCCTATGTTCTTCTGGAATATCTTTTACCCTTATGTTCAATTTTTGGAAGTCCTCAATGTGCTCCATCATTGAACCCTTTTGTTTGAGACTTATCAATTGGATAAAAAAGGTGTTTATTTTTGTATCCTCATAATGTGCTATCAATTATTCCATAAAAATTGCCCAAGTGACAATTTGTTTACAAGATCAAAGCCACTGATACCATACAAACTGATTTGGTTCCAAATATAAATTTGCAATACGCACCTTTTGTGTGTTTTGCACATTATGGAGATCGAAATATTGCTCCATCTATAGTATCCATCTTGCGGGATCTTTGCCATCAAACTTCCTCATATCGATTTTTGGAATATGGTGGGTCTTCAATCCAACATTAGAGTCTATGAAATAATTATTAACATTTCTTTTTTTTTCATCATGAGTTTCCTTTACTACCCTTTCACCATTAGTGACCATTTCTTGTAGCAAATTATTCAAATTTATCTTTAATTCTTCCATCTTATCGTCCATGCCATTCATATTATCTTCCACGTCATTCATCTTGGCTTCATTTACCTTTAGTGAGAGTGAAATTTGTTGTACTTGGTCTTGTCATTATGATATATCATGTTGCATTTCTTCCTCTTATTCATGATTTATGCTAGAGCTTTCAGGTAGCTTACTAGGTGTTTCCATTTTCTTTCTCTGGGGCATTAATTAATGCTAATAATTCTTCACTATTCCTATTGAATTCCTTCAAACTAATTTTTAAAACCAATATTATGCATAATTAGAAAAATTACACACCTTTTTTCACTTTGTAGGAGCTCGATATTGAATCTGATGTATCTCTATAATTTTTTAGATCATCTAGTTCTGAAATTGTGACCTCCAGTAGCCCTCTGCACCCTCTTTCCAATGCCACCAGTGTGATCAAATTTAGATTCTCCAAGAAAGAGTTATGCACAGTCTCCCAAGATGACCTGATTATATACCTTTTCATAAGAGTGAAGTTGTATGAAGTGCCACGTGACATTGTTTTGACCTTCGGGTCTAAAAAATATACACAGGAAACTATAGTCCGTCCTCTTTTTGTAACTTCTTACGAAATTGTAATTTGATGCTCAAAACAAAAGTTATGACAATTTTCCCAAGGTAACCTGTTTGGAATGTAATTCAGGAGTCTACAAAAATACCAACTTCCTCAGATCATATCTCCGCAAATATAACGTGAAAAGCTCTAAAATTCGGAACCAAGGTTTAGAACGATTTCAACAAAAATGGGTTTTTTTTAGCGTCCGAAACATTATAGAAAAAAGTTATAGCACAAATGCTACGATGACCTGTTTAGAGCAGCGAAACCCTAGAATCCAAAGCTCTGATACCAAATGTTATGAAACTAGCTCCAGCTCACAAAAAGATAGAAAATATAGATCAACGCCTTAGAATTTAGCCTCTTCAAGGGGGCAACCTCCTTTACATTACACAAATGAATAATTCTTGGATGATTCAAATGACAAAACCTCCTTTCTATATATAGGAGTCTAAGGGGTCCAATATAACAAAGCCGACCTAATAATAATAATATAAAGGCACAAACGTAACAATAGAGGGATTCTACGGGGCACAATAATAAAAATATGGGGACAATAGGGGCGCAACAATATTAATACAACTACAATAGTAATGGGTGAATCACTAGTATTATAGGGACCCAACACAAAACCTACAAGGTTGTAACCACAACAATTGGAAGAAAAAAGAGCAAAAGGGCTTCGCTATAGTTGTGACGGAAAATACACTAAAGGTCATAAGTGAAGAAATTATTTTACATAGATTGTGAAGGGGAGGAAGAAAAGGAACAAGAAACATCAAAATAAGAGGATATACACCAGAAACAAACCCTAGAGAAAGAAGAAATGAATATGTCCATATCTTGTAATGCATTGGATGGAATTACCACTCCTCAAACTATCAAGATAGAAGAATATATCAAGAAGAAAAAGGTAAAAGTGTTGATTGATTTGGGCAATACCCATAATTTTATTCATTGTAAGATGGTCAAGGAATTGAATTGCTTCCTATATCCAACACTAGAGTGTCAAGTGATGGTTGCAAGTGGAGGAACCATAAATTGATCTGGAAAGTGCCATAATATCTATCCATGGGTGAATTTTTAACGAATATCCCAATGCTTTCCATTCCAATGGGTGGTGTTGATGTTGTACTAGGAGTCCAATGGCTACAACCTTTGGGTACGATAGCTTTTAATTTTCAAAAACTTTTCATGAAACTTTTTACGAAGGAAATGAAGTTGAATTAAGGGGTATCACAGGGAAACTAGGAAATAAAATCAACTCTAACGGAATGACAAAGCTTCTAAAGAAAGAACAACGAGGTGCAATTACACAATTATGTTTGCTCGAGGTTCCCACATTGAAATTGTCTATTTCTCTAGATATCCAAAAAGTCTTGGACAATCATTCCAAGGTACTTGAGACTCCTAAAGGCCTCCCACCTATTTGTGATCATGATCATGCTATTCATTTGGTTCTAGGAAGTGTTCCTCATAACATCAAGCCTTACAAATATCCCTATGCCGAAAAGAGTGAAATTGAAAGTATGGTTGCAGAAATGCTAGAGGCTAGTATAATTCAACCTAGTCCAAGTTATTTCTCTACTCCAATAGTATTGGTGCAAGAAGGATGGATTGTGGCACATGTTTCTGGATTATAGGGAGCTCAACAAGCTCACTATTAAAGATAAATCCCATTACTATCAAGGATGAATTATTGGATGAATTGCATGGATCACTTTACTTCACCAAGTTGGATCTTCATTCAGCATATCATCAAATCAAAATGAAGACCGAAGACATTCTGAAAACATGATTTAGAACTCATGACGGCCATTATGAATTTTTGGTCATGCCTTTTGGCCTTACTAATGCACCTTCTACATTTCAAGGTCTGATGGATTTCATTTTCAAACCTTTCATTAGAAAATTTGTGTTAGTATTTTTTGATGATATACTAATCTACAACAAGTCTTGGAAGGATCATGTTCAACATGTTCACTGGGTGCTCAAACTATTGGAGGAGATACAATTATATGCAAAAGGCTCCAAATGTTTCTTTTGAGTACAAGAGGTGGAATATCTGGGTTATATTATATCTCATCAAGGTGTTAAGGTAGACCCTAGAAAAATTAAATCCATTAAGGAGTGGAAAATCCCCACATCCATAGAGCATCTACAAGGATTTTTCCTGTTGATAGGGTATTATCTGAAGTTTGTTAAGAATTATGGGAGAATAACAACACCTCTAATAACATTATTGAAGAAAGATGCATCTTCATGGACTCCAGAAGCAACTAAGGCCTTTGAACATCTTAAAGAGGCAATGTGCCAAGTACCGGTCTTAGCTATGTCAAAGTTCAAAAAAACCTTTATTGTGGAATGTGATGCCTCAGGAAATGGAATTAGTGTTGTTTTAATGCAAGAAGAAAGACCCATTTCTTTTGAGAGTCATCCAATCAAAGGAAAGTATTTACATAAAGCTATTTATGAGAAGGAAATGTTAGCAATACTACATGCACTTAAGAAATGGTGACCCTACCTAATGGGAAGACACTTAAAGGTACAAATAGATCATGATATCCTTAAATACATTTTAGAACAAATATTATCCTCAGAAGAGACACAAAAATGGGTCACAGAGATGTTGGGTTATGACTTTGAAATCATCTACAAAAAAGGGAAGCAAAATGTTGTGGCAGATGCACTCTCAAGAAAGGATGAGGATCTGGAAGCATGGTTTTGCACCATTTATATTATCCAAATAGATTGGATAAACGAAGCAAGTAATGAATGGAAGAATGATAAATAAGTGTGGGCACTCATTCAAAAGTTACAACAAGATCCTAGTACATCTGATACATTTAGTTGGAAAAATGACTTGTTATGGTACAAAGATCACTTATACCTATTTAATAATTCCCAACTCAAACAAAATATTCTTAAGGAATTTCACACCTCTCCCTTAGGAGGGCACTTAGGATTTTTAAAAACTTACCACAGGGTTTAGAAGCAATTTTTTTGGAATGGCCTTAAATATGATATTCAAAAGTTTGTAGCGGAATGTTCAGTTTGCCAACAAAATAAAGTTGAAACAATTAATACCCCAGGTCTATGACAACCTTTATCCATTCCAAGCCAACATTGGGAGGAGGTTTCAATGGATTTTATCACAGGTTTACCCAACTCCAAAGGAAAGAGTTTCATCATGCTCATAGTTGAGAGACTTACCAAGTATGCACACTTATGTGCATTATCTCATCCATTTAAAGCTATTACAGTTTCTACTATATTTATAGAAACAATTCAAAAGCTACATGGAAACCCAAATATTATTGTGACAGAGATCCCATTGTCACTAGAAATGTTTGGACATAATTATTTTCTTGTCTTGGTAATCAGTTAGTTCATAGCTCATCTTATCATTCTCAATCTATTGGGGAAACTAAAATAGTAAAAAAATGTTTGGAAGGATATCTTTGTTGCTTTGTATCTAATAAACAGACACAATGGGTCAAATGGTTGCCTCTAGCTAAATGGTGGTATAAAACTTCCTTCCAATACTGTAGCAAAAATGACCCCATTTATGGCACTTTATGGATATCATCCACTATCCATCATATCATATTTAGGAGAAAATTCTAAGGTTCAAGCAGTGGAAGATCACATCGAGCATCAACAATAAGTTCTCCAACTCTTAAATGATAACCTTACTTTGGCATAGAATAAAATGAAACAACAAGTAGATCAACAACGTAGAGAAAAGAAGTTTTGATGTAGGTGATTGGATATTTCTACGGCTACAACCATATAAAGAAATATCCCTCAAGAAAGCTAAGAAGGCTAATAAATTATCACCAAATTATTATGGTTTGTACAAGTTGTTGCAAATGATTGGTACTGTGGCATACAAATTGGAGCTTCCTGCAGCTTCTCGAGTGCACCCAGTTTTCCATGTTTCATGCTTAAAAAAGGTTATAGGTGGAAAGCTCTGAGTTCAAACAATATTTCCACAAGTTGACGAGGAAGGAAAAATCATATTGGAACCTGAACTAGTCACAGAAACAAGAACTCAACATTTGTGAAATAGATCAATTTTGGAGTATCTCATCAAGTGGAAGAACTTACAAGATGAAGATTCCACATGGGAGGATGAGAATTTCATACAAAAGCATCCAAAACTACTCAAGTGTTGAGGACAACACTTTTTCGAAGGATAGGGGCATGTTAGGTCCCTATAATATTAACAATTCTCCCATTACTATTGTCTATGTAGCTCTTATTGTTATTGTTGTGCCCTTATATTATTATTGTTATGTTAGCTTTGATTATATTGTGACCCCTTAGACTTCTATTTATATAAAGGAGGTTTTTTCATTTTTATCATCCAAGAATTGTTCATTTGTATCGGAGGGCCAAGATTGTAAATACAACTTAATTTGTAAATATTTTAATAATAATAAAATAGACTAGTTGTGGAGCCCACTCTACGGTAAGAATATGGGGGGCATGCAACTCCATGGTGACAAGGGGAAATGGTGTTGGATGACATGTATCGATGATGAGGACACCTAGGGCCCACGTTGCTTTAGGGTGTGCCACATGCAAGAGAGGCGATGCATTTATGGGAAATATATATTTGCATGAGGCGTTATTATAATTATTCATTATCACTATTGTTATTACCTAGTTTTATGGTTCTATGGTTAGATTCTAAGTTTTGTGTACTCTATTGTGCTAACTACCTATATGCCAAGTTTAAAAATTATGGGTGTTTTACTATAAACCCTAGTTTGGTTTGGTAATTTTAAGTGCCATGTCGATTGTTGCAATTTTTGTGGAAACCCTAGTTCTAAGGTTCTAAGCACTTGCATGTATTTGTGTGTTTGATATATTTTCTGTATTTATATGTTTCGCTGATATAACCCTAATTGGGGAATATTTCATTAACCAATTTTCTTGTACATTATAATTACATAATGTCTTACAGTTATTGTCATTAATAAATTTAATACTATTTTAATAATGGAAATTATAGCTTATGTGCTTTCATCGAAATATTGATGAATTTAATTAATGAGTTTGGCTTTGAGTACGCAGCATTTCACAGTTGGTAGCTCAGGGCATTACAAAATTTTATTAGAGCCCAGCATACAACATTGGGTCTCAATCATGCTAGATTTGGAGTAGGATGGGGAAATATTTTATAGGATACCTATTTATCTACCATTTATTTAACAAAATTCATGATGGTGGAATTGCAAAAATTTTGCTAAATTTAAGGGATGATGCCAAAAAGAAGAATTTGGGAGAGTTTAAAGGAAATTGTAGGCCTGAATTAGGTAGTGTTTGGGTGAAATTTAGCCATATAGGTTAGATTTTCCTAACGACATTTTATGGAGGCTATGAATAATTTTTTTATTCGTTAACCGAAAAATCTTGTTGGAAATTAAGTTTTCCTATCTTAATTCTTCCATTAGTATTGATAGGTGGCACCTTCACTAGTTTGTAGGAAAACCAATTGAAATTATAATGTGAATATATATATATATATATATATATTATATATATATATATATATGTATGACAATTGTTTTATATAACTTTTGCATGAGATTTCCTCTAATAAAAATTAGTGGTATTCTACTCGTGACGAGTAAATTCGTGGATGCCTTATGGACCTTTCAAGGAATAGTAGGTAGTTTAAGCAATTTCAGATGTCTATGGATACCTCTTGCAAAGTTGCATTAAAAATGTGGATTATATACATGTAAAATATATAAATTTTGACAAGATTAAAATAGGATTTCAACCTAAAATGTTTATGTTAAATTATTTATAAATTTTTTATGCCAAGAGTGGTAGACTTAAGGATGCATAACAATTGTTTAATCAAATAGTTGAATGAAATGTAGTCATATGGACTATAATGGTCATTGCTTATGTTCAAATGGACATACAATCCACAATAATTTTCTTCATCCTCCACGAATTTTACTCAGCATAGTTTATTTCTATCAGGTTGTAAGCTTATGTATTTAGTCATAGACATAAGTAATAATAATTGGTCGTCAACTAGCAAGAGATTAGCGTGGGAGTGGGAAATAATGCAGTGGATGTTGTGAGAACCGAGACAAGAATCAATGGTGTTGAGAGCAGCATTGATTAGAACAATGAAATATGCCTTATACAGAGTAGGAACATTAGGTGTTGAAACAAAGATGACATCCCATTTCCATATATTTTGAGACAATTGATGAGAGGAGATTCCACACATCTACAAATCTCTAGGGTCTTGGGCCATGTAAAGAGAATACCTCCTTAATCGTGGATTATGGGCATATGATTTGCATACACTATTGTCGCTCTTTAAAGAAAGGTAAAAGGTGAAAGAGGCATATAGTTCACCCCACACTTTTCCATATCCTCCATTGCCAACACTAATTGCAATGGTGACCTAGTAGAGGTGTCCATATCCTCTATTTCCAACACTAATTGCAATGGTGACCTAGTATAGGTGTTTAGTTACAAAGAGGGACTTGGAGATTTAACTCTTACTTGACTTGTGCAAATTGAATAATATTCCTCATCATAAATGTAATTGTTGATTAATTGTTAATTAGTTGGAACTGAGATATTTAGTTCCTAGTTTAGTGTTTGGTTGAGAGATTTACTCAACTAAGTGACCGTGTGATTAAGACATAATTTCTATCTTCAAACAATGTTTGATGTATTTATATTTTTTATTAATCTAATGTAAGTGAATTTTTGGTGTGCAAATGGTTTTATAAATTGGTATCACAACCACTGGGTCTATGGCTAACCCCCTTAAGGGAGGGTATGTATATATGAGATATGTGAAAGTAATTTGTTGTATGAAAGATTAGTTTCAATAGGTATGTGTGTAAGATTATATTAGTTTGTGAAAATTATTTTCGGTTTGCTTGTGTGGATATTGTGAAGGGATTTTATCATGGAAAATTTTAGGGGCTAATGTTCGCCCAGTGGGCTAATTTTCCATGATTTTTCCACAAAAAAATTCGCCAATTTTCAATTTTTATAAAAGATGATTCGCCCAAATTTTAGAATATAAAATTATTTTACCTTAAAAATTGCCAACATTATATAGAGACTATATATAAAATCATTATAAATTTGAATAGTTTTGCAAATATATCAATAAAAATTTTATACTTTGCATATTAGGAATTAGTGAGATTTGCCAATGTTTTAAACTTCAAGAAAATTTTCCATCCTTAAAATTTTCCTTGGATTTTATCAAGAAAGTAAAAGGAAGTGACTCTGAACCTAAGTGTGAGAGGATTTCAAGCCATCGACATAGTCAAATTTGCAGTGGAGGTGGTGTGTTCAGGAGTTGTGTCATGTTATTCATTGGACCTTTCTAGAATAGGATGTAGTGATCAAGGGGTTTCTCTTTATAATGAACCTGCCTCTGCCTCTCCACTATTACATGTTGAAGTCGTCATAGCTAAAATTGTTTAGCAATCATTCATGCCATTTCTTTTCATGTGTCTAATAGTATGCACTATGATTAATGGATTTGGAACATTAAGCCTTGTGATATGGGGAAACCCATTCCTAGTTTGTTTTGGTTCACTTCATTCCTAATTTTGATCCTGACATATTAATTGTTTCTTGCTCTCTCCTTTTATGTCAATACTTCTTCAAACCCAAAAGATGACTTTAGCCTGAGAGATTCAAACTCTTGTGCATGGTTTCTTCCTTGAGATATCCTTCCTGATAGAGATCTGTCAACTAGTGTGGAGGTGTCAACGGATTGTTCCAAGTGCATCCATTTAGGTGGTGATATGTTTGAATGAAAATGTCGAAGTCCTTAAGATAAGCCAACTTCGGGGTGAAGAAGACTGATTCTTCATTGATATCTTTCTGGGTATTGGTGAAGCTTCATTTTCAGAAAATTGACACATGGTTCATGCATTTCAAAGCCTTGCGCATGGGTCGCTATACCGGTACCTGTTAGAATTTCAAAGGAGGTCATTTTGTAAAATTAACTCTAGATACATTTTGTATCTAGATGGCTATCCTAGATAACCAGTGAATAAATTAAGTGGTGCCCGTGTATCTCGGTGGATGGGAGCTCATCCATAGAATGAATAGTACTTCAATTATTGCAAACAAGTGAGTGATTGTGCCTGAAGCAATTATTTTAAGAGATCGAGTGGTGTAAAACTCAATATGGATGGTTTTCCAGATAGTTTGGCAGTTATGGTTAGGGAGTTTGAGAGTGGAACTTGGGAATCTATTTTTCCAACTACACCTTTATGAGGGTGTTGGACACCTAATCCTCTAAGGGTTGGTGTGGAAGTTGAATAGTCAAAGGGAGTCCAAAATACCAGTTGGAATATGAAACCAAGGGTCACTAGACTTGTATAAATATGTATCATTGTGAATAATAATGTATTCAAGATTGATCCCTCATATCTTCTATCTTCACCATGGTTGTGTCTAACATGGTATCAGAGCAAGGAAAATTTTGGCCCTACTCCATTTGATCCACCTATCTTGTGACCAATTTTGCCTTCAATCTTGTCTCCTTGGGCTCTGCACCTAGGCACTCTACCATTCTGAATATCTACTAGTCTAATTCTACTTTTCCTCTGTAATTCCAGTTTGTTCTTCCAATTTGTGTGCTAGTCTAACCTGTCGGGTCCCTGACTATCATCGTCTGTGTACGATATTTTTTCCACCATACCCATTTACATTGGGCTCCTCACATTGACAACTCAGAAATAATCCACCTTTTCGAGTTCTTTTGTTATTGTTTTAGAGTGGCACAATGATCTAATAATGAGATCTAAGACAATTAATAAGGTATTACAGAATCATGTGCCTAGATGTGCCTATGTTATTTTATGCAATGGATCGATCATATTGCGAAATACACAGACAATGAAGTAGTAAAAAAACATAATATTCAACACATAACACAACAAATTTAATGAGGAGTTCACCCAATACTCCTGGGCTACAGCTCCTGGTCCAGCCTCAGTGGTGACCTCTCTATTATGTCTTCAAGCAGAGTTTTTACAATAGTATCATCTCAATTTGAGACTCAATACATAAAAGATACAATAGTAGAGTTTACTTGAACCTCTCAAGCCTTCTTTGAGTACACAGGCTCTCTTAATCACTCTATGTCTCTATCTTAGCTTTGTCTCGGCACTGCCTACTCTGTCTTCTATTTTCCATGGCTTTAAAGAAAAACTTCATTCTCTGTTCATTTCAACTCCCCGGCTTTCTGTCTCCTCGACCTCTATCCGCTTAGATCCCTTTTGGAGTGTTAGAAATCGTTGCTAAACATTTTCCAAGGATGGTGGCCACCTGTACTATAAAGGGACAGGTCATCAGGCGTTTGAAATCCTCCGAAATGCTAAAAACGATCGTTTTCTATTTACACAAAGAAACACAGAAAAACTATGAAATTCCCAAAAACGCTGTTCATTTCAAACTTCAAATCTTTAGAATTAGCTTTGGAACTCCCATCGGGTCCGCCTTTGTATATTGACATCGCATCTGCACCATTGATCTAGGAGATCCAAATCCAACTGTTGAGATCCATTTTGGGCAGCCCTTTCATACGGGGGTTAACCACCCGAATAGGGTGGTTTCCTCTCTCCTCACCCTGGACATGTGGTAGCCGATGTATGGTTTCAGGCAGAGCCCTGCCCAAAATACTTTCCACCATTGGCCTGCCCGAAATCCCGCTTATTGTGATACATTAAAAACATTGAAATTAATATAAAGTGGCTTATGGAGGATCTAATACAATATATTTTTCCCATTCATGAACCCTTTTGGGTCTAGTTTATCGCATTGTCACTTTACCCTTCGCATTTTGTTTAATAAACGAAACTACGAAAATACATTAAACATGGTGTTTGACGGATCTTAAATATAGCGAGATAATGTTTATATTTATTATCGGGTCTGACTGGTCAGGTCACAGATGTGTATGTGTATAAGTCTCGCTCCATGGTGTTGCTCCGATGCGATATCGTGATGCAATTGATCACAATTGCATATCGTGATAACCCCATGCCATGGTAAGCACTTCATTGTGGTTGTCGATTGCAATGTTCGAATGCAACATGGGCCGTCGATCTATGCGCTTGATCGACAGTCCTCGTTAACTTCGCTGATCACCATCGAAACACAAATATCCTTCATCTATTTGTGCTGATTGCGATGTGCCAATCAGATTTGGACCATTGATTGGCCAGATCTGACAGCTACTGTGCATTCACCATTGTCACTACCGATAGCTCTATTTTTTATGTTTTCTATGTATTTTTTCCTCCCTATAGTATTGATCTACCATTCTAAGGGTTTTTCTCATGCGTTCGTTTTGATATTGGGCATGATTTTAAGAGATTTCGAAGACTTTAGAGAGTATTTTAGGATCCATTTGGATCATACCTTCCCACTGAAAAGGCTTTTGGACCACCAAAAGTTGGTTTTCAAGCATCGCTCAAGTGAGGATATAGTTGCCTCACTTGCCCAATCTCTATCCATTTTGCACTACTGGGATTTGAACCTTTGAGTCCAGTTCTTAGGTACTCAACATCCCCTCTGCATGTAGTTCTCACCTTTCTATCCAAAATTGTATCTTCCTGCAACTCATTGAGATATTAAGGTAACAGATCATCAATAGAAGGCAATTGACTTTGCTCTTCGGGATCTTCAATTAATGAAGGTTCAAACAGTCTTAAATTTTCTGCATTTACCACTAAATAGATGTGCATGTAAGCTGGCAAATCAAAGGGAAAAGCATTCTCACCAATTTTCTCAAGTATCTTGAAAGGCCCATACCTTATTAGCTTCAACTTCTTTCCTTCACCTTGCATTCTATCTTTGTTGATATATAGCCAGACTTCATCACCAACTTGGAAGTTATGCTCCATCCAATGCTTATCATGCCTTGCCTTGTACTTGGCTTGGCTCTTTTCTAGTTGTTCCTACACTGCCTAGTGAATTTCATGGATCTGTTCAAAGAACCTAGTTTCATTGTCCACATCACTGTGTCCATCAACTATTATGTCTTTACAAAAGACAAAATCCAAGGGAGACCTTGGTGTAAAACCAAAACAAGTCTCGAAAGGAGACCTTTGTGTAGAAGAATGTTTAGCACGGTTATAAGCGTGTTGCACATAAAATAAATGTTCATCCCAAAGCTTGGGATGCTTGCTATAATATCCCCTGGGAAACTGGGTCACTGTCCTATTGGCTACCTCTATTTGGTCATCTTTTGTGGATGAAAGGCTACACTCTTCTTCAGTCTGGTGTCCATCAACTCCCATAGGCTTGACCAAAACTTCCCAAGAAATTGGGAATCTCGATCAGGGACAATATAAGTGGGTAACCCAAAATGCACCCAGACATGCTGAAAGAAAAACTTCACTATTTGTTCAGTTGTAATCTATTTGTTACAAGGTATTAAAATACACATTTTACTGAACCTGTCCATAATAACATATAAATAGTCATGACCTTTTCTAGATTTTGGCAATCCCCCAACAAAGTCCATGGAAACACTTTCCCAATGATGAGAAGGAACTGGAAGTGGAGTGTACAGGCCTAGTTTTCTATTGCTGGGCTTACTTTTAACACACATGGTACACCCTTTAATATATCTAGAAACGGTTTCATGCATTCTTGGGCAATAGCAAAATCTTTGCAGCTATGCAACTGTTTTACTCACACCAAAATGACTTGATATTAGAGAAGTGTGCGCTTCTCAAATCATGTTAACTCTCTCAGTTTGAGGAATGCATAACTTTCCCAAATGATACAAGAGTTTGTCCTTAACATGATAGCCAAACTCTTCTACTTGTTTGCCATAACATAAAGTTGCATATACATCTTTAAAATCTATATCTTGTGCATACTGTTCAATGCAACTTTCATGCATTACTGAGTTATGCTTAAGTATAGTAGATGCATTTCAACATATCTGCAACTTTATTATGTATGCCTTTCTTATATCTGATGACAAGATGAAACTGTTGTAGAAATCCCATCCACCTATAGTGTCATGATTGCTGCAACTTAGTTTGTGAGTGTAAGTATTGAAGTGGTTGACGGTCAGTATGTATAATTGTTTCTTTGCCCAATAGGTAATGTTTCCACTTTTTCACTCTCTGTACTAATGCATACAATTCTTTATCATATGTGGGATAATTAACTACTGCGGAATTAAATGTCTCAAAATGGTAGCATATGGGTTTACCATGTTGCATCAACACTACTCCCATGGCATAGTCACTGGCATCTGTTTCGATCTCAAATGGTCTCTAAAGATCTAACAATGCTAGTACTAGTGTTGTTGTAATTTTTTCTTTCAAGGTGTCGAAGGCTTTCTGCTGTTTGCCTCCCCATTGGAACACCTTGTTCAATCCTGTCAAAGCATGTAAGGGAGCTGCAATTAAGGAAAAATTAGCAATAAACTTTCTCCAATACTGTGTTGCTCCTAGGAAGATTCTAACTTCTGTAGCAAATTTGGGTTTAGTCCAGTTTACAATGACTTCAACCTTAGAGGGATCTATCTTCAATTCACCACCCGCTACAATATGACCCAAATAATTCAAAGATGTTTTGCCAAATTCACCTTTTGATAACTTAACATAGATATTTTCTTTTTTCAAAACATCTAGAGTCTGCTTTACATGCTTCTAATGTTCTTCCCATTTTTTACTGAAAACAAGAATGTCATCCAAATATACAATTACAAAATCATCAATCAAAAAGCCTAAGTACATCATTCATTACTCTCATGAAAGTGGCAGGAGCATTAGTTAAGCCAAAAGACATAGCTAGCCATTCATACAACCCTTGCTTTGTTTTGAAAGCAGTATTCCATGCATCTTGCTCTGCGACTCTAACCTGATGGTAACCACTACACAAGTCTAACTTGGAAAAGTAAACATCTTCTTTCAACTGATCTAATAGATCATCAATGCGAGGAAGGGGATAACGATTCTTGATCGTTATTTTATTCAGTGCTCAGTAATCAATGCACATCCTCCACGAACCATCTTTCTTCCTCACCAACATGATTGGAGATCCAGCGTTGCAGCAATAATGCTGCAACTCCTGGGGATTCCTTCTTTACTTTTATCAACCTGGTATTTTGTAACAAACTTGGAAGCGACGATGCTGTATGCACAAGTACTAGCTCTTACTGCAGGCTGTCACTTGATCAGCTAGCGCAAGTTTGCTAGGAGCTTAAGCCAACTTCTATGAGTTCTTAGAAGAAGATTTTATTGTGATGGAAGAAAGCTAACTCTATAGAGTCTATTCCACTTGCATAAAGAGAAGGAAGCTAAAATGAAACGCAAACCCTAGCAAACCCTAGTTGTGCAAGAAAAGAGATGGAAACTACTGAGATTGGTGCCATTAACTTCTGAAAAGGTAAAATGCATTTGTTCAAGCTACTTCTGAAGAGAGATGGTAAGAAATCATCTTTTTGTACTTTTGAGTATTTTTATGTGGAATTATTATGCTTATGGTTTGACTGGTTGTGACTATTCAGAGGTTTGGTGGTAAAGGAGGATGGAGTTGACTTTTGTAGAAGGTGAGGAAGGTGTGGAGGGGTCCTAAGAAGTCCCTAGTACCCTTTTGGAGACTTACATTATGATCAAACTTCAAAAAATTGCTCGCATGAACTTCTACAGGAGGCTACAGGGGATCTATGGGAGTTTCTACTGGAGAATCTACAAGAGGAGGTTTGAAGGTGGAAAAATGGTGGGAAAATGGAAATGAAGGCTATATGAAAGTGTTGAGGGGTCTAGGACTCTATTAATGAAGATCAGGAATGAAGGAGATGGTTGGGTTTGTTCAAAGGGCAAGAAAGCAACTTTATGGAAAAATGCAGAAATTAGGGTAGGTTGGCGAAATGAGGCGAATGAGTGGGGAAATCTATGAGAGATGAACTGGTACAGGTTATGTTATGGGGGAATAATAAGCTAGAATGTTCGACAAGTGAGATGCACACTTACTTCTCAAAACAACCCAAGCAAGAACTGAAAAAAACATAGTTTGTCTATTTTGACTTAAAATCTGACCTAAAAACAGAGTACTGTTGAATAGAAATTTATGAATAGAAAGTTATGTGAGAAATCCATGGTAAATGAACATGAAATGGTCTAATCATGTGGATCTAAGCAAATATCAACTTCTCCAACTCAAAACATCACACTAGCAATTGCATGAAAGGAAAAAACTGTATTTTTGGTGGCAGCAGTAGGGCCTTGACCTAAAATCATGGTTCCAAGGAGGGAGAAAGGAGATCAAGACCTGCTGGTAGCCTTTTTGGATCTTTCTCTATTACTACAACAAACTAATTAAGAAACTTGAAGCAAGAACAACTAATTTAACCATCAAAAGCAACCCATTTTACCAAAGAAAGATTTAAACTAAACAACAGAAATCAGCTTATGAATGCAAGAAAAAAAACATATAAATACACAAAGGAGGTGACGGGAAGCTTGGGTTGGGCCCTAACCCAAGAGCTTCATCCCTCTATAAAATATCAATGCTGGTTCAAAGCTGTATTCATCTTCATTGATCAAAAAATAAGAATTACATCACAAAATTGTCTACAAAAAGAGCTCCAAAATGAGCTGAGTACAAGACTGCACAAAAGTGTGAAAATCGACTATAAAATGGCTAAAATCTAACTAAAAAAAATTGATCACCTAAGCACTGCTATTTATACAACTCGAGCCTCCAACAACTCTCCTAAAATCGAGGGGCTCAACTCCCCAAAACTGCAGATAAATAGCAGTCCTTCTTTACTTGCTCGACTGCCCCTTGGATGCACTCATGTGGCTGCTTATGCTTTGAGTTTCTGATGGATAATTTGATGTAAGGGTTCATAAATGAAGGGGACTCCCTCCTAAAAATAGTCTCCCTTGTTCTTCCTCAAATTTGGCTGCCAAATGCTCATTAAACCATTGATTTTGTCTCAAAATTGACCAAAAATCTGCATAAAGCACACATTAGACTTTTTGGCATAAGGACTAACCCAATTAACTCTATTAGCATAAATATATTAAAAAACATGCAATAAACTAATGAGAATGGTGGATTAAGTCAAAATAAGAGGAAAAATGAGCCCATATAACTACCCATTTCTGGGGCTCATCAGCTATCAGGAGGTGTGGATAGAGGAGCCTCTTTTCCTTTCCCTTTGCCTTCAGAATGGCCATCTAGAAGAGGTTCCTCCACTGCTTTGTCTTGTTTGGAGGTGGAAGGATCTTGACTTCGACCTTTCTTAAATTCTCGATACATCTCCTCTATCATGGCTCTCATGGTCATGAAACTATCCATGAACTGAGAGTTTGATTCCAATGACTTTCTTCTGCCATTTTCCTCCTAGGATAGACTCTACCAATTTCTGGGTTAGCTTCAACCAATCCTCCTTCTCCTAATTTGAGTTTTGACCTAGTTATCATTCACCAATCTAGCACAAGCTTTTCTAACCATAGCAACCTAAAGCTTTGATACCACTTCATCTGATAATGAAATCTAAGACAATTAATAAGGTATTACAGACTCATGTGCTTGGATGTGCCTATGTTATTTTATGTAATGGATCAATAAGATTGTGAAATACATAGACAATGAAGTAGTAAACGAAAACATAATAGTCAACACATAACACAACAAATTTAATGAAGAGTTCACCCAATACTCCTAGGCTACATCTCCTAGTCCAGCCTCAGTGGTGACCTCTCTATTACGTCTTCAAGCAGAGTTTTTACAACAGTATGAGCTCAATTTGAGACTCAATACATAATAGATACAATAGTAGAGTTTACTTGAATCTCTGAAGCCTTCTCTAAGTACAAAGACTCTCTTAATCACTCTCTGTCTCTATCTTAGATCTATCTCGGTAGTGCCTACTTTGTCTTCTGTTTTTCCATAGCTTTAAATCCAAACTGCCTTGCTTGTTCATTTCAGCTCCCCGGCTTTCTGTCTCCCCGACCTCTGTCTACTTAGATCCCTTTTGGAGCGTTAGCAATCATTTCTAAACATTTTCCAAGGATGGTGGCCACCTGTACTATAATGGGACAGGTCATCAAATCTTTGAAATCCTTCGGAATGCCAAAAATGATCATTTTCTGTTTACACAGAGAAACGCAACAAAACTATGAAATTCCCCAAAATACTATTCATTTTGGACTTCAAATCTTCAGAATTCGCTTTAGAACTCCCATCGAGTCCGCCTTTGTATACTAACATCGCATCTGCACCGTTGATCTAGGAGATCCAAATCCAATGGTTGAGATCCATTTCGGGTGGCCCTTTCATATGGGGGTTAACCGCCCGATGAGGGTGGTTTCCTCTCTCCTCACCCTGGACACATGGCAGCCGTTTGTGCAGAGCCCTGCCAAAACCGCTTTCCGCCTTTGGCCAGCCCGAAATCTCGCTTATCGTAATACATTAAAAACATTAAAACTAATATAAAATGGCTTATGGCGGATTTGAAACAATAATTTTTTCCCATTCATGAACCCTTTCGGTTCCAGTTTATCGCATCGGCACTTTACCCTTCGCATTTCGTTTAATAAACGAAACTACGAAAATACATTAAAAATGGTGTTTGACGGATCTCAATTATAGTGAGATAGCATTTATATTTATTATCGGGTCCAGCTAGTCGCATCGCAAATGTGTATATGTATAAGTCCCGATCCATGGTGTTGCTTGGATGAGATATCGTGATGCGATTTAACTCAATCGCATATCGCGATAACCCCAGGCTGTGGTAAGCACTTCATTGTGGTTGCGAATTGCGATGTTGTGATGCAACATGGGCTGTTGATTTTCACACTTGATCGATGGTCCTCGTTAACTTCACCGATCGCCATCGCAACACATATATGGACTCTGTCGATATCCTTTGTCTATTTGTGCTGATTGCGATGTGCTAATTAGATCTGGACCATTGATCGGCTAGATCTGACGGCTACTGTGCATTCACTGTTGCCACCACTGATAGCTTTGTTTTTGATGTTTTTATGTATTTTTGCCTCTCGATAGTATTGATCTACCATTCTAAGTGTTTTTCTCATGCATTATTTTTTATCTTGGGCATGATTTTATGAGAGTTTGAATACTTAAGAGAGTATTTTAGGATCCATTTGAATCACACAATGTCATGGTTTCATAACTGCGCTTGATCATTTTAACTACAGATAATAACATAGTACTTCTCCCTGCCAATTTTGTAATGCAACACCCTAATGCATGTCTACATGTGGTTCCTGAGACATAGAATTCATGTCTGGACTGATACGGGTGTTAATATGGAAGACAAATAGTTAGGAAGGTCGGGAAATGAAGAATTCAATGATATGTCTCAGTTTGAGTGCTTTTCATTCTAGATTTGAACGCATAGTCTGCTCCAGCACACCGTTCTCTGCTCTCTATAGTGGGTGTTTCAACTACCACCATCTACGCTTGAATTTCATATTTTGTGATGTTTAATTCCTATGTTTAATTCCTGCATTGAATGATGTGAATTAAATGTGAATGGTATGAATTACATGTGTTTGATTCTAATGTTTAATTCCTACTTTGTGGAACATGTGTTAAATGATTCTCTTCATTTCTGCATTGAATGCATTGAAAACTATGTGTTAAACTCCTTTTCTGCATTAAATTGGTCATGTATATGTGAATCATTGAACTATTAAATTAGTTTTGCGCATTATATTGGAGTCTTGAAGGCTATTCATTTTCCATTTTCTATGTTTCATTTTCTTGTATAGGAAATAATGTGGTCTTATAGATCTAAGATATTATTCCTTCGAAGTCGGGGAGCCATCCAAGATCCCCATGTGGCGAAGAGTTATCTTTGCATATATCGTAGTTTCTCTCTGAAATGTCGACAACGATCTGCGACTTGAATGAAGATAGAATAAAGTTGCGCAAGATATTGAATGCATCAATGGTGATAACAATATGAAATAGGAGGAGGGCTATGTACCGAGGAGCGACAGAACATTGAAGATTAAAACTAAAAGGTTCTCAGGCATCGTGCACATGACTTGTTTGGACTCGTAGCCACTTTATGGGCTATTGGGCTTATTATAACACATTCCAGATGAATCAACAAGAGACATTTTTTTCTCAATCCTATTCCACTTGTTCTCGAAAATTCTGCTTCGGGTTTTGGCCATATTTTGAACCATATCACCAAGAGGGTTTTATTTCAAGGAGTTGGCAAAAATTAGCCTCATATCGGAAGCAAACTCAATAGGGATTGAATATAATTTTCCCCTGCAATTTTGCCTTGATGGTGCCCAAATCCATGGGTGAGGTAATAAGAGTGAAATATTCAAAAACCCCCAGGGCCATAGGATTGATGGGCTCGTTAAAAACATAGCCATATTTGTGATTCATTAGAGTCTTTAGTAGGGATGTGTAGTGCTTCATGACACCTAGGTAGGGATTTTCAAGGGCCGATTTTAGGGGTTGAAATCTTCCGTTGCCCTACGGTGCCTCTTTGTTCTTTTGTCGAAGGGGGAATTCATAAACCTCGGCATCATCATCCTGCTACTACACAATACTAGCCCCAGCTTAGAAAGTCATGTGAAGGGGATTTCAAGGAGGTCAATTGCTTCAGTGGTTGAATTGGTGTGGTGTTTCGCTTTGTATTATGATTGGCAATGTATTTGGTTCGTGTTCTTTCTATCTAAGTTGAAGCCCAAAGAAACGAGTCGAAGCAATCTTGGTATGTATGTTGACTCCAGCTTTAGTGTTGATGCATTGATCTATTCTTTTTGTAGTTTCATGTGTATGCACTACTCATTATATGTTTGTATGTTGGTACATTATTCAAGAGGGTTGTTCCATGATTAAAATTGGGTTATTATTGTAATTGTTGGTCCATGTGGGGTGAATAATTTGTAGTAGTGGCCAAGGTTCATAGAATAGATAAATTCATTATATAGGACCTAGCTCCACCTCCATCTCATAGTATTTCTATAAAATAAACTTCTGGAATCGATAGTGGTGCATTTCTAGTTGAAACCCTTTTGAGGTATTTATTTTCCTACCAAGACAATGGAAAGACTCAATGACTTATTAGATATATTAACCACACTAATTGTGTCCAATCTTCATAACATTGTCCAAATAAGAAAAGACACTCTCACTGACATGCAAACATTTCTATAACACGCACATGAAAAGATTGGATTTTTGTTGTTGGAGGCTCAACTTGAGCAAGATGATTTACAATAGAAAATAAATAATTTTGAACTTGTTTTTTCAGAACAATCCCCTATTTGAGTTCAAGAAAGACTCCCATCATTTTATAGAAAGTGGTAAAATTAGGAACATTGAGGTTGAATCCCATCATGTGCCCATCTCAGGAGTAGATTTGCATGCAGGTGTGGAAATTTAGCCTGTACTTCCAAAGCCAATCATCAGACCTTGAGAAGAGTTTGTCAGCAACAAGAACAAAACATGTCTTGGAAATGACAAGGAGGTGTCCTTTCATATGCCAAACTATTCCAAGCCCATAAAATTTCACAGTGGTGGATTTCATCATGAAAGCTCACCTTCATCTGTTCAATATTCTACTCCTCCACATTAACAACACACTCATTCTTCAAATAGATACTTCAAAAACAAAAGTCTTGCAAGAACAAAGATTCACCTTGGATGGATCACTTCTTGGAAATGGGCTTCAACATCCAAGAAGATATTTCACTCATATCAAAACATTTATTTAGGAGTACTAAAAATTCTTGCAATTGGTTTTTCTTCATCCTCTCACTATCTTGTATCTTACAAGGGCGAAATGATGGTAATCTACAAGTTTCAAAGCCTCATCAAGTGAGCCACAACCTGTCATACCATAATCAGAGTTGTAGCTAGAGAAAAATATGCCCCTGAGCATGCCTTTGGTTGGTGGTCAGCCTTAAACAATCTATGTAAGGTTCATAGCTCCCTTTTTAGGTTGAGCTTTTCCCTCTTCAAATAAATGGGGACACTTCTATAGCAAAAGACTTAAGCTTCTTGCCAGTTATGGAAGAGTTCTAGGAATTTCATTAAGTATTCTATAGTTGGTGGTCATCCTTAAACCACAACAAGTCATAGACCTCCTTTTTCCAGGTTGAAGTTATCCCTCTCCAAAGCATTAGGGACACTTCCTCTAATAGAAGATTCCAGCTTCTTGCTAGATTTGGAAGAGTTTTGGGAGCTGCACTAAGCATTCTAGTGTTGTTGGTCATCCTTAAACCACCAACTTATACTTTCATTTAAGAGAGAAAATTTTGTATTACAGCTCTTTCCTTGGACTCATACATACCCCTTCAGATTAAGGGGGGAATGTTTGACACCTAATCCTCTAAGGGCTGGTGTGGAAGTTGAATAGTCAAAGGGAGTCCAAGAGACTACCTGGAATATGAAACCAAGGATCTCTATACTTGTATAAATATGTATCATTGTGAATAATGATGCATTCAAGGCCAATCCTTCATGTTTTGTGTCTTCACCATGGTTGTGTCTAATAGAGAGTTATGAGGCAACTTGATGGAGCTGGATCTATGAGATTTCAAAGATGTTTAAAGAAGCTAATGAAGACAATGCAGACAAGAAGATCAAGACAATTACGCATTAAGGGAGGGACTTGGATATTTAACTCTTACTTGTATTTTTGTTGGAATAAGGAATTACTGGGGGGGGGGGGGGGGGGGAAAGTGAATCAATAATAGTGAGATTCTGAAATATTTTTCCTAAGTATGATTCTAGTTCTTTTTATTTTTTGTTACTTATGAGAGAATTCATTCATAAAGATAGTGAGCATCAAGCTTAAACATTCATATGTTCATACAATGAATCACATGAGTAGCACACTTATTTTGACATCGGTGTTTTCACATGGAAAACCAAAGGGAAAAAACCACCAAATTCTTGTTTGTTTATGATGTAAATTAAGAACCTACTTAATTACATCAGTTTTTTTGTGAGAACCCGCTCACAGGAAGCACCGACCCCCTTAGGTTAGCAATCACCAACTTGCCAAGAGGCAACAACCTCTTCTAAATATAGGCTACATCCTTTTCTTGCTGTTGTTTTACTATTTCATACAATTTTCAAACTAAAAACACCTATTTCTCTTGATCCACTACTATCATACATACACCCTTGGTCTCATACAACTCCACTTCTCCCTCTACTCACAACAACATATCCTTAGCACTCTGCCTTTTCTCACACATGCTCTCTACTATACACCCTTTAGCTCTGCTCTCACTTTTCGTATCACTTCACACTCTCTACTCTTCATTTCTCTTCGCTTTTCTCATTTCTCTTGTTGTTAAACAACTCACACTTTCCCACATTTCTCAATGGAAATCGATGTTTTTTATCCTCTGTTGCACAATCCACAATGTTGTTTCTATTCCCTGTGTCCATACTTCCTGAGTGTACCTTAGTATGCCTCCTCTTGCTATTGTTGCATCTGTTGGATGGAATCTATCATGGAGTTAAACACAAAAATGGGCTTCCGAGTTCTTCACGGACTGTCTGTGTAATCCATGTTACAAATCCATTTTGGCACATCAAATCCCAACATTTAGATCAATGTTTTAGGGCTCATCAAACCCTAAATTGAATTGTTTCATGCCCAAAACAAGTCACCCCTTTGAATGCCTCCTTCCTAGACAGTTTCATGACTTGAAGACATCCAGAAATTGCCTCTAGATCGACTAGCGAAGGTAAGTCCTTATGAAGGTGCACTACACAGTAGTTAAGGCCACTACCAGGGTGCTCTGCACAACACTTAGGCTTCCTTTCACCCGCGTTGGGTGAGAATGAGCGAAATTCACATAGGGCTTTGGGAATATTCCTATCGTTTGGAGTCATCTAGAATTTTCCCTATCTTATCAACTACTATGAGCTCAAAAATGGATGAGGAATGAGTTAAGGAGCATCCTATCCTCTCATGCCTTCCTCCATGGAACTAATTCTAAGTATGGAAGGCCATTCAATGTCACCATTAATGACAAAACCCCCTTCATCTTCCTATAAATTGACCACTCATCTAAGTGATTAGGGGCTGGATTATGTTGAACTGTAAGGAGATAATGTTGCTATGAGACTTGACTTTGGAGCAAATGATGTGATGCCACAAGCTTGTCTTTCTTTTGATGTGATGCGGATGGGATCCAAGCTGAAGGAATGACTTTGAATCAGACGGCAATGGTTGTAATTCCTTCTTCTATATAATAAAGTGTTTGAACCTTTTTCCATATGTTGTGTTCTTTCATAGTGCTTATATCAATGAATTGCTTCTGATTCCTTTCATTTATATTCAATGGATCATATGCTTTGATTGGTTTTCGTCTTCCGTTATGTTTACAAGGTACTTCTCAAGCAGATTAAGTACAAGAAGGAGTGACAAAATCGATGCAAGGGAGATGAGAGGAAAGCAGAACTACAGGTAGGCCTTCTATCTTCTTATCTTATCTATTGTTTATAGGAAAAGTCTAAAACACTTTAAACTGTTGTTCTAGGCACAACTACTTGTCTAGTGAATTAGTGTTTATCTGTAGATGCAAAATTCTCCAAAACAAATTGGCGACTCCGCTGGGGAAGAATCCTCTTGCCTAGTAGCTTATCCACCTCCTAAGACATCCTTGTAGACTTTATTTTTTTTCGTCGATTGTAATTCAGCTGTTTACATTGAAAAATTGATCAACGTTAGGTTAAATTCCCATCTTTGGAAAGTGTTTTTGCCAATTTTTCTCTGTTTGTTTAGTTGTTGATTGATCAATGAATGTCATGTCTCAGAGAACAAATTTTTATCTCCTTTTCTAGCCCTACTTTGATTTGATTGATTAATGTTTATTTAATGTTTTCTTTGTCATTATCAATCTATAGTCAATTTTAGAATATAGTTGATTAATCTTCATTCGAAAGAAAGTGTCGTAAAGTCTTCTCTTCTTTCGAATTAGAACTTTCGTAAAAGTCTTCATTCTTATGAAAGATTGATTTATTGTATGTGCATATTTCCTTTTTGTTCATCATAACATTAAGGGATTCAAAAAGAAAAACTTTCATTGTTCATATTGTATTTTGTGAATGCTTGAAAGGAATAGCTAGGAAATTGCATTAGATGTGCTCTTTGCTCTTTGTCAAAAATATGATTGCTCTATCCCTACTAGCTAAGGATTTTCATTGTTAAATTGAATCGAAAGAATGCTTATCTTGTTAGTTGCATTTTGAGGAATTGCAAAAATACATCATGTGGTGAACCTTGAAAGGAAAATTATAAAGAAGATCAACTTAAAATTAATCTAAATTTACCTAATGGAGCATTGGCACCTAACGAAAAACATTTAGAGGTCTAGGCTAGAGACTTGTTCCGACGTCGTAAAACAAAGGATTTGTCGCTAACTTGTTTTCAATACATCCCGAGTGTGATACCTTATTCCATGTACATGATTATATCGTAGCTCGTCCACATACCTTTGGGTATATAGGGCGGTGTTACAATACGTAATGTATATGGGAATGCTCTCACTATGCGGTTTTGCATTAGACAGTGCTTATACGGATTGGGCCTCCACATACTTTCGAGTATATATGGGAGGACAACACTAGGTTTCTATCCATCCTTAGGTAACTGAGTTAGCCACCTTGTACACTGTGATACACCAAACACATCATTCCGGGAGATTGCCTGCCCATGCTTCTTGGTTCGCCAGGAGGTATTCTGTAGTCCACAGTTGCTTGGTAAACCTTTTGCCTAGATTATCCCTCTTTGTTTTGTTATGTTACTTTGATTAAAATAAATTTAATTGACCACAGATAACATCCTCCATTCTCACTCCTTAGTTGATCTTAGGTTGAAACATATGGCGACAAATCCGGAGTCCATCGATCAAGGAATTGCTTTTGATGGGAACCCTACTCCTTTTCCTTCTTTCATAAATATTGGTGCTCCTTACATGGATACATTATCCCTTTTGGGATTTACCATTGGCTTTCTAATATGGTTGTTTTCAACCTCCTTGATTCAAATGTCATGATTTCTCCACAATTGAGTACCCCTCCAATTGAAAAAAATCAATCTCCAGTTGATCGTAAAGTTTACCCTTTGCCTTCTTCCTCGGCTGCCTCTTCCTCCCCTTCTTCCTCTTCGCCTGGTGAAAGTATTGGTACTAGTAACCAGGTGGCTAAGAAGAAGAAGAAAGGGAAGATGAAGAAGAAGAAGCAAATTCAGCAGAGGGGCAACGAAGCAACCATTGCTCTGAATGCAATATCTGATGAGAAACCATTTGTCAAGCCTCACAAAGTTTGATATCCATGCAAACTTTGTGCGGGAGACCATCTTCTTCAAAATTTTCCTGATATTCCTCAGATCTTAGAAGAATGGTCTTCTCGTTCACATCATCATCTGTCATTCACTTATGGAGATCGTGATGGTGACACACCATCAACTAGTGGTAGTAAATTTCAAGGAAATAAGGGTAAAGTTAAGTTTTCCTGCAGGTTATGCGAAGGGAATCACACCATTCACCTTTGTCTATATCTAGACGAAGCCAAAAAGGTGTTGGATAACTGTCCTGCTTCACCGCAATGACTTCCATCTAGTTACAAGAAACTCTCATTAAATCCATCACTAGTTGATGAATTGACTGACCAAAATCAACTGTCAATCAAACCCACTCTCTCTAAAAGTAAATCATATGAGTCTATACCCAACCCAAATCAATAGGTTGAGGTAACAGTTGACCTGATTTCACCTTTAGCTAATCGTACCTTTCTCAAAGAAAGTGAATATGATACCACTCAAGTTCTTTTTGTTTCTTTAGATTCTAATGAGCTTGGGGGCAATCCTCTTGTTCCATCAAGACAAGAGAAAAATCCTCCCGTTATCATAACTCAAGGGGTTAATACTCCCATTTCTACGGTACCCCCTCCAAGTAGACTAGTCACTTCCTTTGATTGGAATCGACTGGCAAGATTTCGTCTTCCTTCTTATGTGCCTTTCCATATCATAGTACAGGTTTGTAATATGATTGTATCTGGCACTATTATAGATGAAGGTGCATCTATGATTATCCTTTCCTCAACTGCTTGGCAAGTGTTCGGTTTGCCGCCACTTGTGCCTATTACCCAGAATCTGTTAGCTTTTAACAGAAGAACCAATTAACCATTGGAGATCCTCCCTCAGTTACCTATTACTTTGGGAGGAAAAAGTGTTTATATGAATGTGATGGTAGTCATAGGCCCTTTAGATTACAACTTACTTCTAGGGCATGACCCTGTTTATGACATGGGAGCTATTTTTTCCACACTCTTTCGAGTGGTGTGTTTCCCGCATGAAGGTAGAAATGTCGCCGTTGAGTAGCTTTCATATCATGGCCAAATATGGCTTTGAGTCAACCATCTTCCCTAAATGGTCCTTTTGTACCAATGGTATCATCCCCGCCGTAGGTTAATTATGTGGCAACTCATTCCATACCTACATCAGGTGACGATCATTTCAGTGATGGTATACATCATGTACTAGGGGCATTGGAACCAGATCTCTCCTTCATGACCTCTTATGAGTTGTGATACAAGGATGTGAGGATAGTTATTTTACTATGTAAACCTCATTAAAAAATGAAGCAGGCCCATGAGGATGGTTCCTAGTCTTGTGTCAACCTTGTTAAAAAATGAAACAAAGGATATGAGGATAGTTCTTTGACTGTGTCAACCTCATTAAAAAATGAAACAGGTCTATGAGGATAGTTATTTTACTGTGTAAACCTCGTTAAAAAATGAAACAGGTCCATGAGGATAGTTCCTGGTCTTGTGTCAATCTTGTTAAAAATTGAAAGTAAGGATATGAGCATAGTTCCTTGTCTTGTATCAAGCTCGTTAAAAAATGAAACAAGGAATCTGAGCAGAATTCCTTTTCTTGTGTCAAGCTCATTAAAACATGAAACAAGGTCGCCTGGAGAAAAGTTCCAAGTTGATTCTTTGATTAGATCTCGTAAAATTCTAGTCGAGTATTTCACTTGATATCGTAAAAGAACCTTCATTCCATCCACCTGATAGCCATGAGTAGTCTACTTAGGTGAATGTAATTAAGCTTGGGGGCCATGCACCTAATGGTAAGTTAAGTTTTCTTGTAGGTTATGTAAAGGGAATCACCCCATTCACCTTTGTCCCTATCTGGGTGAAACCAAAGAGGTGTTGGATAACTGTCCTGCTTCACTGCAACGACTTCCAACTGGTTACAGGAGACTCTCCCTTTCATCATGCTGGGGGCATGTAAACCAATCTCAAGCATAGTTTTTCATTTTAAGCTTGCATAAAAATGAAACTAAATCCAAGCATAGTTTTTTGTTTCGAGCTTGTGTAAACATGAAATTGAATCCAAGCATAGTTCCCTATGGTTCAAGCTTGTGTAAAAATGAACCCATTTCCATTTTTAACCCTCGTGATTTCCATTATATCAGCGTATTTCATCATATGAACCTTGGTTGTTTTCATCCCATCACCACCATCCCTTTGGCTGGTCATACAATTTCACTTGGTTGTTTTACCCTTTTTGAGGAATAGTTGTAATGAGTGGTCTTATTAGCCAGCCTCTTCACATAAATAAACATGTTTTGAGAAGTTCCAACATCACCAGAACCAGTTGCTATCCTAGACACCATTTGTTCCTCAAAATGGAGTCATATTTAAGCTCTTTTCAGACTCTCCAAACATGAAAAGGTTGTCGAGTGCTTGTCCTTTCCAGCTCGTTAATGGATTGGAAACGATATCTCTATTGTATTGTTTTATGCTTTTTCAGACTCGAGAGATTAATTTACAAAAAAGAACTTATGGAGTTTTCTTTTTGTACCTTTTCAAACTCTCTAAAAATGAAAAGGACTGAGTTATCTTTGTCGTTAAACTCGTTAAAAACATCAAATAGTGACAAACTTGTCCATTTAGACAAGACGGAGTTTCACCTTTGCTAGACTCGTTAAAACATCAAATAGTGATGGATTCGCCTGAAGGGTGAAATTATACAACAAGAATATGTTATCCTCCTCAAGCTTGATAAAAATAAAGAGGTATTGGCCAACAATGACTAGGGAAAATGGAAAAATGGGAAAATCACTTTATGGTAGCAGGTCGCTCTTGAACATGACACTTTCAGTCCATCACCGTGACTATATAGGTTGGGTTATTAGCTTGATGGTTATCATATTATCATGTTGTTGGTATATCATACCATCCATCGCTTTGTTTTGGGAAAATGCTACCAATTCACTTTAGTGTCACCGACATGTTCAAGAGAAGTCATTCAGTCAAAATCCATATTTTGGAATACCATAAACCTTCATTTTCATGACCGCCATTCCTGAACCTTGTGTCATCAGTCAAATTTCATCTCTAAAATCACTACACTTTTTTTGTGTCGTTGATGTGGGATACATCAAGGCCCTCCTGCAATGAGTCACTTCTTGTTGACATCAACTCATTATCCAAGAAGTTGACTTAGAAACACCCATTCAGTACCTTGAGGCTTGCATGCATTAATGGCAGGTTTCTCACTTTTGGCAATAGGAAAACATCAATGGCCTTCAACCAAAAGACTTTGTATGGTGTTCGACATCAAATCATCCATTCAAAACATGCAGAATGTATTGCAGTACCTTGAGGATCATTATCATTATCAGTGATTTCACTCGCCTCTGTTAACAACTTACATCATTGGCTAGTAATCAAATGGCGTCTTCCCAATTTTGACTGTAGATCACATATTCACATGGTTAGACTCATACTTGAGCAAACAATTGAACGAGATTGAAGACCCCAGATCTAGTTTCATCCATCCGAGCTATGATATCAAGAGTACTAAATCATATGTACAATGGCTTCACATTGATGGTCATTCCGATCATGGGTCTATATCTATAGACGATTGTTTATGTACATGTAATGAAAGTTTATAAGTTGAGCATGGGTATGCCTTCCCTTAGCAATTCATGTAAAATAGAATATCATGATATATGTATTGTAATTGATGCAGGTCACCTTCCACTTCGATACCTCCTCATCACATCATAAAGCATTTCATTCAACATTGGCATTTTTTCGACTTCATGATTTAGGGGGTAGCTGTTACATATTCATTTGGGCACATCAAATCCAAACATCTAGATCAGTGTTTTAGGGCTCATCAAACCCTAAATTCAGTTGTTTCATGCCCTAAACAAGTCACCCCTTTGAGTGCCTCCTTCCCAGGCAGTTTCATGACTTGAAGACATCTAGAAATTGCCTCTAGAGGGACCAGTGTAGGTAAGTCCTTATGAAGGTGCACTACAAAGTAGTTAAGTCCATTGCTAGGGTGCTCTGCAGAGCACTTAGACTTCCTTTCACTAGCACTGGGCGAGAATGAGCAAAATTCACATAGGGTTTGGGGAATATTCTTATCTTTTTGGGTCATATAGAATTTTCCCTATCTTATCAACTCCTATGAGCTCGAAAATGGATGAGGAATGAGTTAAGGAGCATCCTATCCTCTTATCCCTTCATCCATGGAACTAATTCTAAGTATGGAAGGCCATTCAATGTCACATTAATGACAAAACCTCCATCTTCCTATAAATTGACCACTCATCTAAGTGATCAGGGGCTGGATTATGTTGAATTGTAAGGAGATAATGCTACTATGAGACTTGACATTGGAGAAAATGATGTGATGCCACAAGCTTGTCTTGCTTTGGATGTGATGTGGATGGGATCCAAGCTAAAGGAATGACTTTGAATTAGACAATGACGGTTGTAATTCCTTCTTCTATCTAATAAAAGTGTTTGAACCTTTTTCCATATGTTTTGTTCTTTCATAATGCTTATATGTATGAATTTCTTCTGATTCTTTTCATTTATATTCAATGGATCGTATGCTTTGATCAATTTTCATCTTTTGTTGTGTTTACAGGGTACTTCTCAAGCGGATTAAGTACGAGAAGGAGTGATGAAATCAATACAAGGGAGACGAGAGGAAAGTGGAACTACAGGTAGACCTTCTACCTTCTCATCTTATCTATTGTTTATAGGAAAAGTCTAAAACACTTCAAAGTGTTGTTCTAGGCATAGCTACCTGTCTAGTGAATTAGTTTTTATCTGTAGATGCTAAATCCTCCAAAACAATCCACCATACCGAGAATTTAATCTCAGCCCACTTGTACACTCTACCCTGACTTCCCATGCTTATTATTTACTCTACAGAGCTTCAAAGTACTTAGGGACAACCACTTTGTTCCTCATTTAAATCTACCAGATGTGCACATGAAGCAGACGATTTCTTTCTCCATTTCTTAAGTTCTTCTCTATGAATTTTTGTCCTCATTTCCTTGTCTCAATAATTTCTATAGATGTAACTGACTCCATTAACAAACTCCATCGATCTGAATTTACTCTTCCACTTCTGACCCATTCATCCATTTAATTCACTGTACTATTTCATCAGAGACCCAAAACATCATAACTTAAAAAAAAGAAATGTTACACTATTGCATAGCTCTGATACCCTTATCCCCCTTGGCACTTACCTCCCTGAGTGTCTTCTTTTTGTTGGAAATAATACTGAGAGGGGGGCGAATTAGTATTAGCAATTTAACAATATTTCAAAACAGATTTATATACACTACTTCAGTTAATGAAACCTGCCTGTATACACAACTGTGTTTAGAGTAACCAGTGTATACCTAGCAAACTTATAATTTAGTTATTTGATCTTTAATATGTGTATCAGAACCATATAACCAGTAATTAGATGCAGTAAACAGAATAGACAATCACACACATGAACACAAGATATAAGGTGGAAACCCAATGTGGGTGAAAACCACCTGCTATAATCGTCTCTATCTTTCTTTAATAAGAACCTTCTTTTACAAATTTTGTACTGGTGCAACCTTATACTAGTACGTAGGCTTCTACCTACAGAAGGCTACAACCTTCTCTCGTTCTCCAGCTTTTCCTGGAAGGGAGCTACAACCCCCTTAGCTCTTGTACTAGTTGATGTGTTTACTAGTACGTAGGTGCTGACCTACAGAAGGATAGAACCTTATCTTTTCTTCCAGGCACCACATTTCATAAATTTTTAGTCTAGATCCATTAAATATATCTACATCAACCAATCTCCTTTACACCAACCAAAACTGAATCAAACAATCACTTTTTTGAATATTGTAACCAGAACATAGTAACAGTAACCAGAACCCAATCCAACACCCAGAACATTGCAACAACAAATAGAAGTAGCTAAAACATGTTTTTTGAGGTGTATGCTACTTCAATGTGTTGAACCTCCATGCATAAGCAATTTTCTCAAGGCAGATCTGCATATATGCAGTTTTGAAATGCATAACCAACGTGTATACGTGTCTTTGCTATATTGAACTTGTGTACAGATCTGTAAAAGATGATTTAACCTTTACCACTATTCAGACATCAGTTATACCCAGATCATCAGATTTATAGATTACGACATGCACCAATTATTCAGATAAAATATCAAAAACTACACAAAGATACAAGCCTTAAATCTTGACACATCAAGAGAACTTATCCTTCTTCAAGTGCTCAGGTTCCTCCTTGATTCAAATCCAGCTATGCATCATAACCCAATGACTAGTATTCTAGATCTTACTCTTCATTAGATATTCAATCCTTGAGTACACTTTCCTAATGATCTCCTCCTCCTTTTATAGCCTTAGGCCTTACTCAATACCATGGTCCAAAACCACTTAAAATTAATACCTTAGACCAAATACCTGGGGTCAACACTTTGAACAAGATATCTTGGACCAATACCATGGGTCAAAATACCAAGGACCAAATACCACGGACCAAAACAATGTTTTCCACCATGTACATGCTTTTCCTTGCGTGAAAGTGCATGTATATGCATACACACCTTTTGGTCTACTAACCCACATGTATATGCAGTTTGGTCAAGGGGAACCTGCGTATACCTCTTTTTCCTTCATTCTGTGATATTGAACTGTGATCTGTCATTTGAGTGAGTTTCCCTCAAGGACAACACTTGTGTCATAGTGCCAAAACTTTGTCATAATGCCAACAATCTCCCCCTTTGGATGATGGCAACCCCAAGTCACTCTCCCCCTTTGTCATCAAGGGCAAAGGGTTATGCTTCCCCTGAGTAAATGTTGAATTCTCTGAAATGTTGAAGTGTGATGTTCATGCTCCCCCTGACTGTAAGAAATGTCTGCAAAAAGATGTTCTACAAGAAGAAAAGGACTCTATACATCATAAATGACCTTCCTATCACCAAATACTCATACATACATCCATCTCCCAACCAAGTGGGGATATACCAAGATTGACTCATCCACCCAACCAAGTGGGGATATACCAATAGTTTATACATGATAAAACAAGAACATTACATCATTCATCCCAGGCATAGTAAGGAAACAAAATAGGTCATTACATGACCTTGATAACAAAAGATATACATGACATAGAGACATAATATCTAAAACAAGACTATGATACTCATCAACAACTATCATCAGCAGCATCTGTCCAGACTAGCAACCGTGATCTCCCTCTGCACTTGTTCTACCTAAAATAAAAGAAACTATGAAATTGTACCAAGATCTTCTAAGATAATGCCAACAATGCATTATTAGAAGTATATGGTCCCCTTGAACTTGTGCCAGATGGTCTCAGTCAGACCCATATCAGACTCTTTTCATCCTGAGTCTGGCCCACTGTTTTTCTTCAAATCAACATATATGCGACTATATCCACAACAACTAGCATATGTACGTGGATATGCTTCATGAAACTTGCGTAAAACCACTTTTCTTTGAACCAGATAGGATTCAACAACAAGATGATGCATCAACTACTCCCATCTTTTGTCTGAGATATTCAAAAGTCTCCCTGGGCAACGGTTTGGTGAATATATTAGCAACCTGTTCTTTGGAGGGAAATTACTCCAATTTGACCTTTTGTTCAAGCACTTGTTCATGAAGGAAACGATATTTGATAGGTATGTTATTGGTTTTGGAATGCATGAATAGGTTCTTTGAAATGCTGATTGCATTTGCATTATCACGTAGAATGGAGATGGGTGGAGTACATGTGATCTGAATGTCTTGCAATGTTTGCATCATCCAAAGTAGTTGTGTGCAACATGATGTAGCAACCACATATTCTACTTTAGCTGTAAATAATGCAATTAAAATTTGTTTCTTGCTGAAACAAGAAACTAATTTGGAACCCATATAGAATGCACCACCACTAGTGCTTTTTCTATCATCCACGCTTCCTGCCCAATCTGCATCTGTGTATGCATGAACTGTAAGATCTCTGTGCCTAGGATACCATAAGCCAAAATTCTGAGTTCCTTGAAGATATTTGAAGATCCTTTTGACAGCCTGCAGGTGTGATTCCTTTGGCTTTGCTTGGAATTTTCCAACTATTCCCACTACATGCATGATGTTTGGTCGGGTACCTATTAGATAGAGAAAACTACCAGTCATGGATCTGTAGGTTGGTTGATGTACTGCTGCTGATTCATCATTTGTATTGAGGCTGCATCCTATTACCATTCCATGCCATATTTCTTCAAGATCTGCTTGAGGTACTTGGTTTGTGATAAAAAAATACCATATTTATTTTGTTGAACTTGTAAGTGAAGAAAATATGTGAGCTCACCAAGCATGGACATTTCAAATTCTTTCTACATTAACAAGGCAAAATTTTGACTCATGGCTTCTTCATTGCTACCAAAAATGATATCATCAACATACACAACAAGTATTAGCAATTTATAATTGTCAATTTTTATATATAGATTGCTATCAGCGGATGCTTTTGAAAAACCTTGTTGATGAAGTTATTTGTCAAGATGATAATACCACGCCCTTGGAGCTTGTTTTAGACCATAGAGAGCCTTTCTAAGTCTGCATAAAAGTTTTGGATCATTTCCAAGGATGAATCCATCTGGTTGCTCCATATAAACTTCTTCTTTTCAATCTGCTCAAGTTCTTCATTCATGGCCTTGACCCAACATTCATCTTTACACTCTTCATTTACATTTTGCAGTTCAATGGAGGAAAGAAATGGTAGATAGCTTGAGGCTTCTGTAATAGTTCTTCTTGTTTGCACTCCTGCCTCTTTCTGCCCCAAAATTTGAGTCTCTGGATGATTCTTCTGAACATACCTGGATGGAGTCCTTTCTTCTACCCTTATTTGTTCTTCTGGTGCCTCATTGGTTTCTTCTTCAGAATTTGTTTGATTTGATGTGGAAGGATAGTCCTCATCTTCTTCATAATCTTTAGTTTTTACCTGCTTTGGATTTTTTCCAGCTTCATCAACCACAACATCAATACTTTCAACATTTTTCCCAAGTATTTTATTATAACACTTGTATCCTTTACTTTGGGAAGAGTAACCAAGGAGAATGCCTTCATCTACTCTAGGTTGAAACTTGCCAAGTTTTTCATCAGTCCTTTTGATGTAACATTTGATTCCAAAAACTTTGAAGTATTTTATAGTAGGAGTCTTACCATACCAAAGTTCATGTGGAGTTTGAGTGCTGATTACTCGGACGTTTGTTTTGTTGAGAATAGTGACGGCAACAAATGCAAATTCTCCCTAGAAGGTTGTAGGAGTTCTAGACTCATCTAGTATAGCATGAGCCATTTGTTGAACAGTTCTATTCATCCTTTCTACCACTCCATTTTGCTGAGGAGTTCTTACTATAGAGAATTCCCTTCTTATTCCATGTTCTTCACAGAAGTCAAAGAATTCATCTGAGGTAAATTCCCCTCCTCGATCAAACCTGATGCATTTGATTTTGCGATCTGATTCATTTTCAACCAAAGCTTTGAAGGATTTGAACATTTTGAAAGCTTCGTCTTTATGCTTTAGAAGTCCTATCCAACACATTCTAGAAAAGTTGTCAATGAACAATATGAAGTATTCTTCTCCACGAGGTGACTTTTTCCTAGATGGACCACATAAATCAGTGTGAACAAGTTCAAGAGGCTTACTAGCTGATCCTTCCTTCTCAGGGAAATGTGCTCTAGCTTTCTTACCAAATTGACATGATTTACATATTGTATTTTTTGGAATGCTGATATTTGGAAGATCACGAACAACCTTGTATCTACATGCTTTTCTTATTTGAGGGAAGCTTAGATGCCCCAATATTATGTGCCATAGTGAGTGTTCATTGTTTTTGCTTAGGTAGCATTGTTGTTGTCCCCCCTTGAGTATGTACAGGTTGTTTGGAGTTCATACACCTTTGATCACAGTTTCTCCTATATCAAGCTCATGAACAACACATCCATTTGATCGAAATACTACCTTATTTCCTTGATCTCACATTTGACTGAAACTCAATAGATTATGCTTTAGACCATCTACATAAATAACATTCCCAGCTTTAACTTTTTATTTTAAGAGAATGGAGCCTTTACCTTTTATGACTATAGGAGTGTCATTACCAAATGAGACCTTCTTTTCCTGTTCTAAGGCATTATATGACTGAAGTTTTTCTTTATCACCTATCATGTGTTTCGAGCATCCATTGTCGATGTACCATTGATTTTGTTGTCCTTCTACATACAAGGCTATACCACATCTTTCTGTTTGCGATTCTTTCTTTCTCCATGTTTTGGGACCCAATGAAGCTTGCTCCTTCTGATATGTTTGCCGAAATTTACTCCTACATTCAGAATCTTCATGACCGAAGTTGTTACAGATAGAACATTCTATTTCATTTTCAAGAGCATAAAAGTTATTGTAGGTCCTTTTCATGACCCCAGTCACATTCCTTTGATTTTGTGCTTCTCTAGTCATGATAGTCTTGTAAGCAACACATTGAGCAGCTTTGTATCCAAAGTTATGACATGAAAAACATTGTCCATTAAAGAAATTCATGCAATTATCGAATCTATTGACCTGATGATTGTAGTTTCCATTGACATTCATTCTTGAAGCAAAATGATTAACTAGAGGTAGGTTGTAGCTTCTGTTCATCCTTGAAGTAGATTGAACCCGATTTACTTGGTGATCTTCTTTATGCCTTTGCTGACGATTGTCAACCTGTTCACTTCTCCTTGCTGCATCAAGATAGCTTTTAGAGGTTGATGGCTTCTGTGCTTGAGATGCTTCTTCTGTATATCCAAGACCTGTGTTTATCAGAGGAGAACGTTGCACTTTGATAATTTCATCTAAAGTTTCTGATCCTTTAGCAAATCTGAGATTGAGAGCTTTTGTTTTCTCAATATCTTTTCTTAGACCCACAATTTCACATTCTAACTTTTCATTGTGTTTTTCCCTTTCAGCAAGTTGGAATGTCAGAGTATCTATAATCATACTCTTTTCTTCTAAACATATTTTAAGTTTGGAAATTTCTTCATTAAGACCATCATCATCTAAAGTGACCAAGAAATCATCATCTTCGAAAGCCATCAAAAGTATATAATCATTACCATGTTCATCTTCATCACCATTTGATAAACCATAACTATATTCATGTGTATAGTAGCTCTTCTTACTTACATTCTGTTTTCTATTCCATTTTTCTGGTTTCTCACCTTTATCCAGCTTATCTTTATGAGGACTTTTGGCTGCATAATGAACAACTCTTCCACAAGCAAAGCATTTGAAAGGTAGTTTACCTCTGAATCTTCCAGAACCCCGTTGAAGGTTCTTGAAAAAGTTTGCTTCTTCCTCTCCTTCTGAAATGTGTCCCGATTCATTGAGCTCTTCTCTTCCCGAAGCCTTGAATGTGGCTTCTCTCATATCTAATGGATCCGCTTTTCTCATTTCGAAAGTAGTTAGGATTCCGTGCAGATGTGTCATAGTAATACTTTGAAGATTCTTCTTTTCTTCTATGGCAGAAACTTTTGATTCAAACTTAGAAGATAGAAATCTCAAAACCTTTTCAAATATAGTAACTTTTTTTATCTCTTCACCCAAGTTCTTCATGCGATTAACAATCTCATCTATACATAAGAAGTAATTAGTTATACTTTCATCATTGTGCATTTTGAGAGTTTCATATTGAATTCCGAGAGATTGTAGTTTTGTACGTTTTACCTGATCGTCTCCTTCATAGCTTAGAATGATCTTGTCCCATATTTATTTGGTGGTTTTGAGCTGCATAACCTTGACAATTTTGATTATTACAGACTCCCCAATAATATGTTGATAGCCTTGGCATTTATTTCATACTTCTTTTTACCTACAATATCTATAGGAATTGCTAATGGAAATGTGTATCCTCCTTCCACGATTTCCCAAAATTCTGTTCCAAGAGATTGAAGATAGGTTTTGGTTCTTACCTTCCAATAGATGAAGTTGCTCCCATTGAAGATTGGTGGTCTAATGGATCCCTCTCTTTCGTAGGCACTCATAATGATGTATCTTCCTTCAAGCGATCAAGATTTTTCTGAAGGACCTGCTCTGAAACCAATTGTTGAAAATAATATTGAGAGGGGGGGACCACGTTTCATACATTTTCAGACTAGATCCATCAAATATATCTACATCAACCAATCTCCTTTGCACCAAGCAAAACTGAATCAAACAATCACTTTTTCTAAATGTTGTAACCAGAACATAGTAATAGTAACCAAAACCCAATCTAGAACCCAGAACACTGCAAAAGTAAAGAGAAGTAGATAAAACATATTTTATGAGGTGTACGCTACAATGTGTCAAACCTACGTGCATACACAATTTCCTCAAGGCAGACATAAGTATACACAATTTTGAAATGCCTAACCAACGTGTATACGTGCCTTTGCTATACTGAACCTGTGTACAAATCTGTAAAAGATGATTTAACATTTACCACTATTCAGACATCAGTTATCCCCAGATCATCAAATTTACAAATTACAACATGCGCAAATTATTCAGATAAAAGATCAAAAACCACACAAAGATACAAGCCTTAAGATCTTGACCCATCAAGAGAACTTATCCTTCTTCAAGCACTCACGTTCCTCCTTGATTCAGATCCAGCTATGCATCATAACCCAATGACCAATATTCTAGATCTTGCTCTTCATTAGATATTCAATCCTTGAGTACACTTGCCTAATGATCTCCTCCTCCTTTTATAGCCTTAGGCCTTACTCAATACCATGGTCCAAAACCACTTAGAATCAATACCTTGGACCAAATACCTGGGGTCAACTCTTTGGACAAGATATCTTGGACCAATACCATGGGTCAAAATATCAAGGACCAAATACCACAGACTAAAACAAAGTTTTCCACCATGTACGCGCTTTTCCTTGGGTGAAAGTGCGTGTATACACATACACGGCTTTTGGTCTGCGAACCCGCATGTATACGCGGTTTGGTCAAGGGGAACCTGCATATGCCTCTTTTCCCTTCATTCTGTGATCTTGAATTGTGATCTGTCATATGAGTGAGTTTCCATCAAGGACAACACCTGTGTCATAATGCCAACACTTTCTCATAATATTGAGCATGTGACCATTGTCTTAGCTTACCACTCTATTGTTATATCGAAGCCCCTCCGTATCGTAACTTCTACAAAGACCAATTGGGTCTTAGCTCCCTCTTTTTAGCGCCTTGGTTCCTTTGATCTCCATATGACCATGTGCCAAATAATATCAGATCCCCCTTTTATTGTAACCTTTTCCAATGCCACCTGCATAGGAGTTATGATGTACTCAACCTCTGATGTGCTAACCTATGATATGATGTCATGAGTTTGTCATTTCTCCACGTGGCATCTCCTGAGTGGTGACACGTGTCACCTTGATTTTCCCCATTGGACCATCGAAGATGCCAAAACAAATTTCCACGTGTACACCATATTGCCACATCATGTTGAAGTTATTTTCCACTGTAGCTTCTCAGAGCCAATTACATGTCACCATTTGTCCTACCAAAGGAGAGAGAAGGGGTCCTATCAAGCCTTGGTTTTGCAACAAAAATGTTCGTTAATCCTTCTACGCATCCATTGGTACTTTTTGCAATATCCGTAGCTCCATATATCGGAACTTCTCAAAATACATATGTTAAAATGTTATGATGTTCCTATGGCTTCAACCTTCCGATATTCCGATATTCGTCTACTCCGATGTTTCAATGGCCTCTAGCTTCTGATATCTTGATATGACCTACTCTGAGGTTCCGATATTCCAATCTATGATATAACCTGCTTAGTGGTTCTGATATTGGGGCCTGATGTTCTCTGGTCTCTAATATTGATCCTTTTTCTTTGTTGACCTCCGATATAGCCTACTCAGGACTTCAAGACCTTGACTTCGAAGACCATAACTTTTGAACTAAGAGGCCATTTTCAGACTTCCACACAACACTCAAAATATATTTCAAATAAATTTCTAATGGAGGGGGTTTGATGTAGAATTTGAGCCCATCTTCCACCCATAAAATGATTGCACACTCTTTGCCATTATTTTCTTCTTAACCCTTCTTCTTTGTGCCTGTAACACTGAACACCCAACCATCATAATCATCATTTTATGGCTTCTCTAAGAAGCTTGCTATTATGATGATTCTCTACATGAATCCTATAGCTACCATAGGATTCATCCTAAAACTAGACTACCAACCACCATAGTAGTCATCATTTTATGTCTTTTCAATAAGCCTCCTACTATGATGATTCTCTACCATAATCCTACATCTACCATAGGATTTCTCCTGGACTCCCAATCACCATGCTAATCTCAGTTGACATCAATTACAACACTGTCACAACCACTAGCCATCTAGACACTGCCAACTATCCAAGAATCTCCTCCTTTGGAATTGATAGAAAAACCATAAGCTCCCCCTGAAGCTAGGCATGGTCTTCTCTGAAGCCCCAGAAATATTCCCCCCCTTTGGAATCAATGGAAAATAATACCTCTTGAATACTCCCTCTAAACCACTGCATACCACTCTTCCATTGATCCCACGTGCTGAGTAGCTTCCAACACCTACCAATATGAAGTCATTTGGAAGGAGGAGTCACAACTCCTATCTGTTGCCTAATACATTCAAAGGGTTCTCTTTCCATTGGCTTAGTAAATATATCTGCAAGTTGATATTTAGTTGCAATGTATTTGAGTCTGACAACATCCACTACAACTTGTTCCCTTAAGAAATGGAACCTTATAGGAATATTCTTAGTCTTTGAATGCATGGCTAGATTTTTAGAGATGTTGATGCCACTTGCATTATCACACATAATTGGAACAAGATGAGTCAGCTCTACCTGAATATCTTTTAAAGTCTACTTCATCCATGGAATCTATGTGCAATAGGTAGCAACATCAATATACTTTGCTCTAGCAGTCGATAAAGAAATGGAGGATTATTTCTTGCTGACCCATGACACCAAGAATTTCCCCAAGAAGAAAGTTACACCATAGGTTCTTTTCTTGTCATGAAGATTTCCATCCCAATCAGCATCAGTGTAGGCCTTCAAATTAAATTATTTTCTCTTAGCATACCTTTATGTTTTTATGGTAGGAAACAACAAGAAAAAATTTGATAGCTTCCAGTCTTGCAAGGTTTCCTTGAAATCTACCCCTTCTATTTAGGCATACCCTTTGTAGACAAAATGAGCATTGTTCTTGATTACTTGAACTTTCTCATTTAACTTGTTTTTTAAAACCCATTTGGTTGCAATAAATTTTTTCTCTTTAGGCCTTGGAACAAGCTCCCAAGTTTCATTCTTTTCAATTTGGTCAAGTTCTTCATTCGTAGATTTCACTTAGAACTTGTCCTCACTTGCTTGGCTAAGATTCTTGGGTTCGATCTGTGACAACATAGCTATACTTGCATAAATTGTATTGCCAACAAGTTTCCTCCTGGTCTAAACAACATGTCTTTGATATCCAAGTATCTAACTCTTAGGATGTTCATTCTGTACATACCTGGAAGGTGTCTTTGGCCTTGGAGATTTTTCCTTCTTTCTTGCCTTCACTATCTGAATCTATTTCTTCTAGATTTGCAGACCTCATATCTAGATTTTCCTCATCATCTAAGTTCATATTTCTTTAGAGGACTCTAGTTGTGAAGCTATTTCATCTAATATTACATCAATGCAATCCTCAATCTTATTTTTGAACTTGTTGTAGCACGTATATCCTTTACTTAGAGCAAAGTAACTGACTAATATTCCCTCGTCAGCATGAGAGTCAAACTTTTCAGGATTCTCATCATTCCTTTTGATAAATAACCTACTCCCAAACACGTTGAGGTGTTTAACTGATGCAGGTCTTCCCTTCCACAACTCATAGGGAGTTTAATTACTATTAGCAATGAATTGAGTTACGTTTGAAAGATACATTGTTGCATGTGTTGCTTGTCCCCAAAACATGTGAGACACACCTGCTTCATCCAACATGCTCTGGCCATTTCTTGGATTGTTTTGTTCTTTCTCTCTACTACTCCATTTTGTTGTGGAGTTACAGTCACTGAATACTTCCTCTTGATGTCATGCTCTTCATATAATTCTTCAAACTCTTTTGAAGTGTACTTTCCTCCTTTGTCTGATCTTAAGAATTTTTCCCAAGTCTTTCTCATTTTCTAATTGAGCTTTAAATTTTTTAAATGCTTAAATGCTTTTGAATTTTATTTTAAGAGCACAACCCAAGTGGCCCTAGTAAAATCATCCATGAGAAGCATGAAATGTCTTTCTCCTTTTGGGTTTTTTGCTTTGGTTGGGACAAAAATATCTATGTGAATGAGCTCCAACAATCTAGATGAGGATAACTATCTTGAATTGAAATGAGTCCCAGTCTGCTTGCCAAATTGGCATGACGTGCAGAATTATTTATCAGATCTTGACAGTCTTGGAAATCCTCTCACAAATCTCATATTTCTAACTTTTATCAAACTGTTAAAATTCATATGGCCAAGCCTCTTGTGCCACAACCACTCTTCATCCATTTTTCTTAAATAGCAGTTAATCCTGGAATCATCAAACACATATACATTATTGTGGCTTTTAATTGCTTTTCTCACTAGCTTTCCATTTTTCATGTTGTTTATATCATAGTCCTTGGATAGAAAGGTCACACCATAGCCATTATCACACATCTGACTAACACTAAGTAGATTGTGCTTGATAACTTCCATATGCAACACATTTTGTGCTTTTATCTTTTGATCAAAATTGACAATGCCTTTACCCTTGATTCTTGCTAGAGCATTATTTCTAAACTTGAAATTGTTTCCTCTATCATTGTCTTTTAGTGATAGAAATTTTCATTTATCCCCATTCATATTCTTGGAAAAAATACGATCCACATACCATGTGTTCCCTTGATTATGGGTTGATAGAGAGAGTCCACACTGCATGCTCTTTTTAGTCATTCATTTCTAGCTCCCTTTATCCTTTTGGATAGTTGTTTGTCTAATATTCTGGGACTTAGATAGGTGTTCAAACGTGCTTCTACACTCACTTGGTCTGTGCCCAAAATTATTACATTTGAATCATTCTACTTCACTTAACATGGGAGAGAATATATTTCAACCTCTGAGAGGAGAGTTTTGAGATCTAAAATTTTGATACTTATTATATCTATGATTTTCATCTCTTTCAAATTTGATTCTTCTACAATCAAAAACTTTATGTCCAAAGATATGACACGTATAAAAATGACCATAAAATAAATAGGAATGCCTACTTTTGGAAGACTTATGAGTTTGTGCATGAAGAGACCTTGGTTTTCTCGCTAGTTGATGTGTTCTCCATTAATGATCTCTTCTTTTCCTTGCTAATATTTTGTCTTCATTAAATCTTCCTTGAGACTTTTTTACATAGATTAGTAGTTCTTCAATTCCTGTAGACCTTAATTTTATCTTTTCCATAAAATATCTCTATGTCTTGGAGTATCCCAGACCTATTTGATTCCTGAGGGCCTTTGGCAATTTAGAACCTGATCTAGCTTCCTTGTGCCTTCTGCAAATTTTTCACTTAAACCCTTCTCGGTCTTTATCTCCTCAAGATGTGTTCTTAAAGAGACAACCTCTGCCTCAAGAATCTGACATTTCTCTTCCCATTCATGGATCAAATCTTGAAGAACCTATTCCTTTCATTTAGCTTCCTCTAGTTTAACTTTCAAAGACATAATTTCATCTTTGCATGTTTTTGAGATCGTTTCCTTCCTTATCATGAGGAATTCCTATCCTAATTGCTTGTTCTCTTCTTCTAGTTTCTCACATGCTCCTTTCTTTTCTTCTAGTAGAAGGAATAAAGTCTCTTTGATCTTAGTCTCTTCTTCACGTTTTTATTTTTGATAAACAAACTCCTCATAATAAAATTTATACATAACTTCTTAAGCACATTGTAGTTATTCCTTTAGCTTCTTATTATTTTTCCTTTCTTTCTTTAACTCATCAAGATCATTGATGAGTTCCCCTTCAAGGTCTACTTCTCCTTCTTCTTCTTCCTCTTCAGAGTCCATAATACTTAGTTTCTTGGAGTATGTTCCAAAATCCATAAGTAAATACTTATCTAAATCATCCTCCGAAGATTTTTCATTGTATGATTATGGTTTTGAGCTATCCTCTTTAGAGTAGAACCCCTTTTTCTTATAGAATTTTTTCTTCTGATGTTTCTCAGATTTGTTTCCAAAGTTTTGATCATCTTCATTTTCATCCTTTTCTTTGTAATTGAATTTGGAAGAAAATTTCCAACTCTTCCACAATCAAGACATTTAAAGGGAAACTTCCTTTATGTTTTCCTAGGCCATGCTTTAGTTTCCTAGCTAATTGAGCCAACTTGTGGTCAGATTCACAACTGGAGCAGTCTTGATGACCTTTATGCTCCTTGGCCTTTCTGTATACTTTAAAGGCTACTTCCTTAGGTTCATATTTTTGCCTTCCTACTCTCATCTCATAGGCTATGAGAGTACCATGCAACTCGTCCATCCTGAGATCCTTTAAACTGGCCATTTCTTCAATAACTAAGACTTTGGAATTAAATCTCATGGGAAGAGATCGTAATATTTTCTAAACAATCATCTCTTCCTTGACTTCTTCACCTAGTCCTCTAATCATATTGGTTACTTCATCAACTCTAAGGAAGTATTCTGCTATGATTTCATCTTCACTCATTATCAAGATCTCAAACCTCTGTCTAAAGATTTGAAGTTTTGCGTGCTTGACTTTGTCATCTCCTTCATGACTTTGATTAAGATTTACCCACACATCCTTGGCAGACTTACATTGGATAACATTTAAAATTTCTAATTGACTAAGACCAATTAGAATAGAATTTTGTGCTTTAGCATTATTTACATACAAATTTTTATCACCTGCATCAGTGGGAGGAATACCAATGTCATTGTAGTCTACTAGTACTAAATTCCAAACATCTACTCCTAGGCACATAAGATACACTTGCATCCTTACTATCGTAATGGCATAGTTTTTCCCATCAAATACTGGTATTATTCTTGAATACACCTCTTGGCATAATTCCTTACAGATATATCTTCCAATGTTTAGACTGTTCCCAAAGGAACCTAGCTCTGATACCAATTGTTGGAATAAGGAATTATTGAGAAGGGGGTGAATCAGTAATAGTGAGATTCTTAAATATTTTTCCTAAGTATGCTTTTATTTATTTTTATTTTCTATTACTTATGTGAGAAATTATTCATAAATATAGTGAGCAACAAGTTTAAACATTCATATGTTCATACAACTAATCACATGAGCAACTCACACATTTTGACATAGGTGTTTTGACGTGGAAATCCAAAGGGGAAAAAAAACCAAATTGTTGTTTGTTTATGATGTAAATTAAGCACCTACTTACTTCATTTTGTTTTTGAGGACCCCTCATAGGAGGCACCGACCCCCTTAGGTTAGCAAGCACCAACATGCCAAGAGGCACCAACCTTTTTGAATGCATGCATCAAACTGCTCTTTCCACTATTCTACTATTTCATACAATTTTCAAACTGAAAACAAAGGCATATACAATTATGGAAAATACCAATCTGGTTGAATGTAAAAACACATACTTCTCTCGATTCACTGATGTTCCATAGACTCCCTCGGTCTCATATAGCTACATTTCCCTCTGCTCACAACAACATATCCTCATCACTATGCCTTCTCTTGCACAAGCTCTCTGTTACACACCCTTCATCTTTTCTCTCGTTGTTCCTTTCACAACACACTCTCTACTTTTTGTTTCTCTTCACTACTCTCACTGCTCTTACTTTTCAACAACTCACACTTTCTCACATTTCTCAATGGAAATCGATGGTTTTGATCCTATGATGCACACTTCACAATGTTGTATCTCTTTCTTGTGGCCATACTGCTTGATTGTACCTCAATATGGATCCTCTTGCTGATGTTGTGTCTACTGGATGAACTTTGTCATGGAATTAAGCACAAAAATAAGCTTCCTAGCACTTCACTAACTACCTTTGTAATCCACCATACTAATAATTTAATCTCAGTCTGCCTACACACTCTACCATGACTTCCCATGCTTATTCATTTCTCCACAAAGCTTGAAAGTACTCATGAATGAGCACTATGTTCCTCATTTAAATCTACCATACGTGGATGTGAAGCAGGTGATTTCTTTGTCTGTTTCTTAAGTTATTCTTTGTCAACTATTGTCCTCATTGCCTTGTCTCAACGCTTTCGACAAATCCAGCTGAGTCCATAAACCAACTCCATTGATCTGCATTTAATCTTCAGTTGTTGACACATTCATCCATTTAACTCACTTTTTAGTTTCATCAGAGCCCCAACATATCGTAACTCAAACAAAATGAATGTTAAGATATTACACAACTCCCATACATTTATTTCCCCTTGGTGCTTATTTCCCTATGTGTCTTCTTTCTCATAAGACCAGGCATGTGACCATCATCTTATCTTACCACTGTAGTGTTATATTGTATCCCCTTCATATCATAACTTATGCAAAGTCTCTATTGCGTCTTAACTCCCTTTGTTTAACCCATTGGTTCCTTTGATATCCATATGACCATGTGCCAGATAATATCAGAGCCCCCTTTTGTGGTAACGTTTTCAAATTCCATTTGCACAAGACTTACAATGTCCTCAACCTCTGATATGTTGACCTCCAATATGATGTCATGATTTTGTTATTTCTCCACGTGGCATCTCCTGAGAGGTGACACATGTCACCCTGATTTGCACCATTAAGCCACCAAAGATGCCAAAATAAACTGCCACATGTCCACCATACTGCCATGTCATATTGATGTCAATTTCCATTGTAGCTTCTTAGAGCCAATCACATGTCACCATGTGTCATACTAGAGGAGAGAGAAGGGGACCTGTTAAGCCTTGGTTTTTCAACGAAAACCTTTGTTAATTCTTCCACACATCCCTCGACAGTTTTTGTAGTATCAGAAGCTCCATATATCGTAACTTCTCAAAATAAATATGTTAAGAAGTTTTGAGGTTCTGATGGCTTCAACCTACCGATATTTTGATATTCTACTCCAATGTTCCGATGGACTCTAGCTTCTGATATCCCGATATTACCTATTTTGAGGTTCTAATATTCCATTCTTCGATATAGCCTGCTTCATGGTTCTGATATCAAGTCCCAATGTGCTCCGATATCTAATATTCATCCCTTTTCTCTATTGACCTTCGATATAGCCTGCTCAAGACTTCAAGACCCTAAATTTTTAAGGCCATAACTTTTGATCTAGGAGGTCATTTTAAGACTTCCACACACCATTGGAAAGCTCTTTCAAAGCACTTTACAATGAAGGGGGTTTGATGTAGGCATTGAGCCCATATTCTACCTATAAAATGGCTGCATACTCTCTTCCATTATTTTCTCCTTAACCCTTCTTCTTTGTGCCTGAAATCCTAAACTCACAACTACCATTGTCACCATTTTATGGCTTCTCCAGTAAGCTTGCTACTTTGATGATTCTATACATGAAGCCTATAACTACCATAGGCTTCCTCCTCAGCTTGGACTACCAATCACCATAGTAGTCATCATTTTATGGCTTTTCAATCAGCCTACTACTATGATGATTCTCTACCAAAAGCCTGTATCTACCATTGGATTCCTTCTAGACTCCCAATCACCATGTTAATCTCAGTTGACATCAATGCCAATTCTATCACAATTGCTAGCCATTGAGACACTGCCAACTATATAATAATCTTGTTCACATTGAATGAGATTCCTCATCATAAACATAATTGTTGGTTAATTTTTAATTAGTTGGAACTGAGATATTTAGTTCCTAGTTTAGTTTTTGGTTGAGATATTGACTCGATTAAGTGATTGTGTGGTTAAGATAGAATTTCTATATTCAACCAATGTTTGATGTATTTATATTTGTGATTAATCTAATGTAGGTGATTTTTTGGTGTGCAAATGGTTCTCTAAATGAGGGGTTTGGCTTTGTGCAAGAATTACAAAATCAAAGGGCAAGGTTAATAGTGGAGTTTAGGGGCCGTGTCCGCGATCAGGATGAAAGAAAACATAGATAAGGTAGTTAATCATCACATAAGGCTAGAAAACAAATTCTCTAAAGCTAAATAAAACCTAATTTAATATCTATGAATACATTGATGCTCATGTGGATGATGGTGTTGGGTGTGTGTGGCCACTAAGGTATTTAATAATCACTAGCAGACAAAAGAAAGAGATCATATATAACCATGTGCCAAATTGCAGGCTCATATTAAATCCATAGATAACAAATGGGTTGAAGATTCAAGAATACTCGAATAGGTGGGATTGAATGAAATGAGTGGGCCAGAACTTGTATTGAGTAGCACAAATAGATAGTTCAGTCTGAAATATGAATTTGAAGGAAATTTTATTTATGGAAAGATAGAATGGGCACTTTGTTGTTGAGATAATTTATTAAAGTTGTGAAATATAATCTATCAAAATTAACCAATATTTGGCAATGCCAAGGTTGACCTCTTAGGCAAGTTTATTTATCCATTTACATAAAAATTTATGAAGAGACACCACAAACATGGAGTGGGGGATACATATACAAAATTATATATAAAAGATATCAGTTTCTTGGCACTTATGCATATAGTTTTGGAAACTATGTGGCTCCTTATGGGACCAACATGGATATTATGTTTGTTGTTGCAAGTGGTAGGCTTGTGGAATGCCTTCAATAATTTACATATAACAGTCATTCACTAGGAGATTTGATGGTTTGATGATATTGGAAATTCAAGTGGTGTTGTTGTTTCTTTAGGGTAGAGCTTCATGCTGATGTAAATAGGCCTATTCATGAAACCACACTACTATTAACCTTTAGTTGACAACTAAGCCTGTCTCAAAATAATGGTGTGAACATTTGAAATAAAACATGGTGGTATCATATGGATTGCAAAATTGGTATCAATGTCGGATATCAGAATTTTTCAGCTCTTCTCAATGTTCGAACATCACGAAACTACTGCAAGCACAAGAATAAGGTTTAAGGTGGTTTCTTCTGTAATACTTATTTCATATTTTTTACAATGTTTCATTAGTCACCTCTATTACAAAGCAGATTGGCTTCAATATGGTGTGTCTATATATATAAGATTTTTTATAAGGTAACATGTAATTGTATGTGTACCCTACCAAGCGCATTACAAGTCATGGCCAAGGATTGATGATTAGAGAAGTTTTCGATGTAGCCATGAGAAGCAACATCTTTTTTCCTTGAACCATGAAGGTTTCCCACAAGAAGTTGTGATGGGCCACAATACCACAATATTGTGGAAGAAAATTGAAACAATGCTTTCGAGATGTGCCATGAAGCCACCAAATCTGGACGGAGGTGGTGGAAAGAGGTCAAGAAGGTGAGATGCAATGCCAAGGAGACGAGTCTATGATGCAAGAATGAACCACAATGTCGTGAAGGGGGTATGAAGCCTAGGTGATGAGTGATATCAAGCTTGGTGGCAAGGTTCTAGGAGGGAAAAAACCATGATAGTTGACCCCCTCTCTCTTCTTACACCGAGTGGGGACCACCACCCCCACCACTATTTTTATGAGTCATTGGATTGTGCAAAGCACTATAAGGAAAAGACCCTACAGGAGAGGTTTTTGTGGAAGTCCCTATAAAAATATCCCAAAAACCCATTTATAGAGAATTTCACTATGAGGTGGTCATCTGGATATTTTAGCGAATGCTTTTTTAATGGTGCATCTATAATATGAAAATGCAACGATGTTTTACTATACATATAAGCACTAGTTCCTATTAGAACATGGTGCAATGTGGCATATTTATTTTTTTAACTTAAAAAAATGTTAAATAATAAAGATAATTGGAAAAAGGATAAAATTACAAAAAAAGAAGCCGTAAAATTCATTTTTTAAGTCCTGTGCTATACTATTGATTAGGTGATCAAATTTTTCTCAAAAATTAAAGTGTCGAGAAAGTTTTGAAACTGGTATCAAGTCGAAGTGCTCATCGTTTTGAATCTAATGACATTCGTTTCACCTCAATATGACATTTATTTATTTATTTATAATGTGCTAACTATTTGGCCCAACAACTAAAAAATTGAGCAGGACTTCTGACTGGACAAGTTGACTATGTATTTTGGTCCAATGGCAGGCTGCCAAATGACCTCACCAGATTGGTTCGTGGTGTCATTTTTCTATTGGTTGTGGGTTTGTTTTTTTGGACCAACTATTGGGTGCCATGTGGCATAATCACAGGCTTCCATGTGGCACCCTAGGACTAACCAAAAATTTTTCTATGGCCCAACCTAGCCTCCATAGGGTTCAAACACAAAACCTCTTAACAATCAACAAATTTCTCCACCAACGCACTGCCAATGGGACTTAACAACTATGGTTGAAAAGCGCTACTTAAACCTTAGGCGTATGACCATTGGGGAATGGGGTCGAGGGTAAACCCCTGGCCCCGGTCAGCTTACATGCACATGAGCACAGGCAAAAGGGAGTCAATGAATTAGGCTTAGCCCCAACCCATGGTTCTGGAACTTACCATATAGTCGAAGGCATGAAGGGAAGGGGTTAACAGAAGGGGGATAACCCTTATCATAAGCCTAGGTCATGTGACAATTGATAGAACCGTGGGTGTGGGAAGAGGATCCAAGAGGCGCTATGGTGAGGGGGCCAGTCCTAGGTCCTATGGACCATGCACGTGACCTTGGTGCCAACATTTAAGTGCCTAATGGGAAGGGCGGGTGGTTAGCCCGACCCTTGGACCCGTGGCGCCAACATGACCACGTCCCATGTTATAAGGGCTAGGTCGATGGGGGCGGGCGTTAAAGCCCAGACCATGGGCTTATGTGCTAATGTGACCCTATTTTTTGGACTTAAGGGTTATTTTTGAAATTAAAGTTCCAACAACTTGCACTGACGAAGGGAGAATTTGTCACTCTGTTGGCCAAAAATAGGGTGGATTTGTAGGATAGTTAGACTATTGGTCTGATTTGTAGGACAGTTAATAGAAAAAATTAATTAAGGGCTTGAGGAGCCATATCTTTCTCAATTTTTGGCCAAATTGAGCTTATAAAGAGTTCACTTAGGGTATTTTCGATTCTTTGAATCCATTAGTGACCTCTAATTTCTAATTTGAGCAAATCTAAGTAGCCTTTTTATAGGTTTCAGATTAAGGGTGTATGGATCAATTATGATTGGAAGCAATTCTAGAAGGTGTTTGAGCATGGAGAAGGCCTTGTAAGGTTTTTCTCACCTTCAGAAATCTACTACATTAGTTGTTAATTGTATGGTTCATATCAGGTTTACTTTTCTCATTATGTTATGTTGAGGGAAGTTTTGTTTATGAGATTCAATGTGGAATTGAAGTGCTCACATGCTCATTTAGCTCATTTCAGTTGGAGTATGGAATCTTTGTACAAGATGCCTTGTGTTGCTACTGTATGTGAGAGTTCTTTGCAGGAGAACATTATCTTGTAGGGGTAGTAGCCACATGTTTTAATAAGCAAACATTTATGTAGTTCCTTTTTTTACTGAATATAAGAGTGGTCTAGCTATGTTGGCAGACTTGGAGATATAGCCCAGGAGGGGTGAACTTCATCAACAAATATTTTGTTATGATCTTCATTATTCCTGTATGAGTTATGTGTTATTATGGTTCTTATGTTAATTTTACATGTGAAGAATAATTCATGACATAAAGAGACACTAGAAAAACTTGTTTTGTGACAAAACACACTTTACCTTGCAAAGAATCAAAACAGTCCTATTTTTTTTTGTTTGATTGTGGAGAAGAGGAAAAAGGCACCTACTCCATTTTCATATCAGGTTGGTATCAGAGCCAAGTTGACAAATTTGCAAGAATGTGTAGCAAAAGAGTCTCCAAGAGCTAGAGGAGTGAAATTTGGCTCTTCGTATAGAAAACATAGAGTTGAGAAGGATGCTAGAGATGGATGAAGAGGAGAACAAGCACATGCTACTTCAGTTGAAAAATGTGTTAGAAGAATAAGTTGTTGAAAGTTCTACTCGTGTGCTAGCAAGAGAAACTGTCAGAATGAAACCAGTATGTGGTCATGGTTCAAACACTGGTATGGACCATATGAGAAAGATGATGCATCTGCATTTTGCAAGCATCTTCAAGAAGCACACCATATGCCAATTGATAAGAGTGGGTGGCTAGAGTCATATGTGATATCATTTTCATCATCATCAGAAACTAAAAAGATGAATGGAAATTTTAAGGACGTAATTACTATTTCAAGTGCAATTCCTTCTGCTTATGTGAATAACACCTCTTTTGCAGCGTTTGACCAACATACTAAAGGCATAGGTATGAAGTTTATTTACAAGAGTTATGAAGGTGGAGGCCTCGACATAAATGGCCAAGGTATTACCGATGCAATCATGGTTGAGGAGAGACCAGAGTATCAGGGATGGGGATATGGATAAAGTGAGTTTGGATAATGCTCTAAATGGCTTGAGGTACATCAACCATCTAAGCATGATATGTCACCACCTTGTGAAAATTTTCATTTGTCTCCCAAGTGAGATGAATGCTAGAAGAGAGCTTGCATGGAATCATCCACTGCACTCCATAAAAGTTACAACCCTAGAGACAGGTATAATTCTTATGGGTGCTTTCGATGGAAAAAAAAAATTGAATACTTGCCCTTGTACTTTTTGTGATGAATTTGACCATTGCATGGCTATATGTGAGAAATGTATGATAATGGATAAAATTCTAGGCATCAAGCATAATGAATCTCCTTTGCATGAGAGAACTTCTATGTTGAAAAACAATAGAAAGTTATTCTGTACCCATTGCAAGATGCACGGGCAGGAACTTAACGATGTTGGAAGTTACATCTAGAGCTTCGTTCAAAGAAACAAAATGAGATATTGCAACATAATACAAGGGGAGAAAGAGGTGGAAAATAAGGCTTGTAGCAATCCTAAGCAACCTTCAAGGTAAAGATGACGCAAAAAGAGAACCCATAGGCCTAGGAGAGGCAAAGTTTGAGTAGACTTATTGTAAAGTTGCTTTGTAAATTTTATAATTACTTCTTGTTGTTTAATTGTTTAGGTACTTTTGTAAAGTGAACTTTCACTATGTTCAAAAAGCATGTATTTTTCATTGATGTATGTATTGTCTAGTTTACAAGTCCACATGTTCAAGGAATTTTTGTGAATATACAGGATTGTCGCTCAAAGTTGTCTACAAGTTTGTCTGTGTTCACTGATGCAAGTATTCAACATGAAACTTGTATGAATGAATATTTATTCTCAATATTTTAAAACATGACTATATTTTGTAAGCAAGGCCATTTATATCATTAAAAAATTTCCAGTAGTGTACATTTTATGTACAAGCTCAGTTTGAAGGCGATAAAGCAAGTTTATGTTCCTTTTGAATTCCAAGATGGAGTCAAGTTTGTCCTCAACAATTTAACTTGAAGATGAAGTATTTTTGAGTTGTGCAAAGATAAGATTAAAGGGAATGTTTAGATTCCATTCATCAATATTTTTTTCCTGCATTAACGATAATAATGTTGGCTCAATTCTTAACAGGATAATAGGTGTTCACGAAGAAGATAGGTCCCTTGATTGGGGTTTCAAGGTAACCAATTGAAAAGTAAGCATTTTGGATTCATTTTCTCAGTGTTTTTGAGTTTCAGCCTCATTATATTGACTAGGGAGTTAAAATTTTAGAGTCCAAAAGTTCGTAGTGGGGAGGTGTGATCAGGTGATCAAATTTTTACTCAAAAATCAAAGTGCCCATAAATTCTTGAAACTAGTGTCAAGTCGAAGTACTCATCATTCTTAATCCAACGATGTTTTTTTTCACCTCAATCTAATGCTGTATGCTCAAGTTATCACATTCTTACCATTTGGCCAATGGCATTGCTGACTGGGCAGGCTGACTAGGCATGTTGACTATGTATTTCAAGACAATGGCAGGTTTTCAAGTGGTCTCAGTGGAATAGTTCGTGGTGTCAGTTCTTGATTGGTCGTCGACATGTTTTGTTGGAGAAATTGTTGGGTGCCACGTGGCACAATCCCAAGCTACCATGTGGCACCTCGACATTGACAAAAATTTTCTATGACCCGAACTAACCTCCACAAGGTTCAAACACAAGACCTCTTGACAATCAACACAACACTCTACCAACATGTTACCGGTGGGACTTCAAAACTATGGTGGAAAAGTGCTAACAGTTAACCTTAGGCATATGACCATTGGAGAATGGGGTTGGGGCTAAGCCCTTGGCCCCAGGTCACCTTACACCAAGGAGATCACAGGTGAAAGGGAGCCAAGGACTTGGGTTTAGCCCTAGCCCAAAGTTCTGGAAATTACCATATATCTAGAGGTGAGGAGGGAAGGAGTTAATCGAAGGGGGTTAACGCTCAGCCCAAGCCCAGGTCATGTCGCAATTAACAGAACCATGGGCACAGAAGGAGGATCTAAGAGCCACTAAGGTGAGGCGGCTAGCCGTAGGTCCTATGGACCATTCACATGACCTTGACACCAACATTTAAGGGCCAGGAAAGAAGGGCGGGTGGTTAGCCCGACCCTTGTATGTGTGGTGCTCACATGACCACATGCCCATGTTTTAAGGGCTAGGCTGGCGGGGGTAGGTGTTAAGGCCTAACCGATACCCTTATGTTCCAATGTGACCCTATTTTTTAGACTTAGGTGTTATTAGCGAAATTGAAGTTCTAATAAATAACAACAGAGGAGGGTGAATTTGTTAATCAGTTAGCAAAAAATAGGGTAGATTTGTAGGAAAGTTAGACTCTTGGTCCGATATGTAGTACATTTAACAAAAAAATCTCATATGAGAGCTTGGAGAGCCATATCTTTCTCATTTTTTGGCCAAATTGAGCTCAAAAAGAATCCACTTAGGGGTTTTTGGATGGTCACCTCTAAGTAGTTTTTTTGCATGTTTTAGACTAAGGGTGTATGGATCAATCAAGGTTGGAAGAAGTTTTGGAAGGTTTTTGAGCATGGAGAAGGCATTGTAGGGGTTTTCACACCCTTAAAAGGCTACTGCAACAGCTGTTACTCGTAGGATTCAGCTCAAGTTTACTTTTCTCATTATGTTATGTTGAGTTAGGTTTTGTCAATGTGGAATTGAAGTGCTCACATGCTCATTTCAGTTGGAGTATGGAATCTCTATAGGAAATGCATTGCGTTGCTGTTGTATGTGAGAGTTCTTTATAGGATAGCATTACCTTGTAGGGGTAATAGCCACATGTTTCCATCAGCAAACATTTATGTACTTCCTTTTTCAACTGAATATAAGAGTGGTCTAGCTATGTTGGTAGACCTGGAGATGTAGCCCAGGAGAGGTGAACTCCATCAACAAATATTTTGTTATGCTCTTCATTATGTATGTATGAGTTATGTGTTATTATGTTGCTTATGTTAATTTTACATGTGAAGACTAACTCATGACTTGAAGGGACACTAGAAAAACCTATTTTGTGACAAAACCCATACCTTGTAAAGCGTGAAAATGGTCCTATTTTGATTTTGTTTGATTGTGGAGAAGAGGAAGAAGATACCAACTCAATTTTCAGATGAACTGTGACAATGAATCTGTGCTAAACCAGTACTATAATTCCCTGATGTGTACATAGTATACCATGCACCGGTGCTTGCACTAATCAATAGCACTAGATAAAGGTTAAATTTAAAATGTTGTCAGTTTTATATCCAGCCGCAGCACTAGTGACCTTATTTTATTAAAATTCCCTAGTGCATACTTAGATAGAGAACCTCTATAGGTTTTAAATTTTCAAAAAAAGGAGGTGTTATATTCCAATGAAACATCAGTGTCGTTCATGTATTAAAATGCCTTGGTCTGTCTTAGAAAGAGCATTGCTAGGGGTTTTTTAAATGTGATGCTATAATCCCACTGAGCATCGATGCGGTTAATTATTTAAAATGCCTTGATGTGTCTTAACAAGAGAAACGCTATAGGGTTTTTAATTTGTTTTAAATGCAAAGTTATCTTCTTACAATGCACTAGTGATGTTCATGTATTAAAATTCCCTAGCACATTTGTGAAAGAGCATCACTAGTTAGTTGCAAGAACTAGAATTTAAATATAGTAAACATGACTTTACCTCTCATGTCAAGAATTTAACCTTACTATTAATAAATAAATAAATCATTGTTAAAGTCCTCATAGATTTATCACTACATGATTTATATTGATTTTGAAATACATAAGATGAAAAAACACCTGAACTGATAAATAAACCAATACGTATCTAAATCTAGAATAAATATTCAAAGTTGTTTCTAAATTCACTATTTTCTCATTTTGGTTATATTTTTCTCATTTACCTGTTTGAGAAGGATTGTGACCTTGAATCTTTATAATCATAGATATTGTACACCATTTTTTACATTGCATTTATATTTATGGAGATATATTGTTGCATAGTGAATATAAGGGAGGTTAAACTTTGATGATGGATATTGTAGTAGGCCTTTTGGTACACATATATAACACAAATATGATTTTCCTTCTCAATTTTCTACCACTTTGTGAATTATTTTAGATCGATACTCACAATGTCATTTGAGAAAGAAGATAATATGAATATATTTAAATTGATATCTTAATAAAATATAGTCATAAATTGATAACTCGTGCTTAGAATTATCATCTTTTGATCCACATTATCACAAGATAATCACTAGAATTCATGTTTTCAAATTTCTCCTAGCTAATATTACATCATGTTCACAATGATAAAGACATCTCTACTTTAAATAATTTACTTATAAATACATAAAAATAGATATTTATTGTACATAATCTAAATAGGAAAGAAAAATGCATCACCAAGTCTATTAGAAAGTCAAACAAATGCCTCTTGATCACCATCAAATTATTTATCATTTAATTCTTATCCATAAAATATTTATTAATTCAACTTTTATTTATAATTACCATTGAAAAGAAAAGTCCAAATTGTTCCATTATCCATGAAGAAAAAATTAAAACCTCTCATGCATCAATGTAAGTCCATTTGTTTCTCCTATGGTCCATAAAAAGATGTATTCAACATTTTATACATGCATACGACCTCCTTTTGGTTTACATAATGTTGCAAGAATAGAAATTTAAATATAGTAAGCATGACTTTACCTCTCATGTCAATAATTTAATCTTACATATTAATACACATTTTTTTCATTGTTAAAGTCCTCATAGAGTTATAACTACATTATTTATATTAATTTTGAACTAAAAAAGAAGAAAAAACATTTGAACTGATTAATAAACGAATAAGTATCTAAATCAAGAATAAATCTTCAATGTTGTTTCTAAATTCACTATTTTCTCATTTTGGTTATATTCTTCTCATTTTCCTATTTGAGAAGGATTGTAACCTTGAATCCTTATTATCATAGATATCGTACACAATTGGAAATAATTAGTTTTAAGTGCAAAAATGTTTCCACTGTAAAAAAAAAAAAAACGTGTAAAAACATTTTTGAATCTTATCAATTATATAAAATTCCAACAAGATGAATAAAAAACAATATAATTAGAAAAAAAAGAAAACAAAAACATACAACAATAATATAAATGATGAAATAACACAAGTACACATCATTCTCCATTGTCATCACCCTGGTTATCTTCCACTCTTGGCATGATAACACTATTGTTATAAAAAATATGTTTTGATGTAGGGTCGTGTCTTAATACGAACCACCAATCCCTATCCAACACATCTGTGTAAAAGAACACTTGGCTACACTATTTTGGGAAAGAATAAGGCCCCCTAGATTCATGCCAAATCTTTTTGGAGTTGATAGATATCATCCCACTACTACGATATTCCTTTACATTATTCTAATTAAAGGTGTCCCACCACTTGCACCTAAAAATAACACATTGGAATGAAGAGAATTCCACTTGAATTATCTCTTGTATCTTTCCAACATAACCTAATGTCCCTTGTATTAGGTTCTACAGTGGCTAGCACGACTAGACTAGTTGAAATAAACTTCCACTTCATAGTCTTATGTCATGCATCCATCATCAACATCCTCTGTGTGAAAATGATGTCCATATTCCCACATAGATGGGAACAAATGCACCTATAAAAAAAGTGAAAAGGTCATAGTGTTATGTGTCTAATAACCTAAACACAATTAAAAATATAAAATATAGACGTTACAATTCAAAGGTGCAGTATGAAGTTAAAAATGTACAGAAGGATATTATTATCAAGTTGTTTCACCCAATCCCTATGCTTAGCGCGTCCTCTTCAGCATGATGGTAATGACCAGATGCACCATATTGCTCCCTGACTTCATCAACAACCTAACTATTAGGTCATGTCATTGGCATATTTTCTTTTGAATTATGAGGATAAGGCACACTTCTACCATTCAACTATTGGAATTATTTCCTGTCACTGTCCCATTTCCTCCTCTTCTACTTATACAATGTGACCCACAATTGTGTCACTTCTATATTGTAAAGAAGGAATTTGTTGATGGATTCAACTTATGAATTTGATGATGAAATCCAACCAACATATATAGTACGTATGAGTTCAAAATATGCACTAATATGAAGTTTCATGTGATAGTTACTGTGTAGAAATTTGAAAAATGATAAGCCACTTACTCTTTATCATGCATCTATTTCCATTCATTTGGAGAAGCTCCCCTTCTCTTTTGTCTTCTTCTCTTTTGTTATCCCAAATCATTGCACCTGGTGTGTTGTCGATCTTCTTGTTGTACTCATTAGAATAATAGAAAGACTCATATGATATATACCCCTTAGTTATAGACCCCTTGGGTTTTTCCCTTTGTCAAACAAAACCTTTCAATTTAATCATGTACCTCTCTAAGAAGAACATCCAATAAGAAGAAACCACTGGAACTAATTCAACCTCATCTACTATGTGAATTAGAATATGAACCTGAAAGTCCATGAAACTCATTGGTAGTTCCTTCTCAAACATACGAACAATATCTGTTATTTATTGACGTCACCATGGAATGCTAGCCATATGAATCTCCTTTGATTTGATCCAACATACAAATGTAGATAATTTAGATATGGCATGTCATTGGTCTTTGGGGAAGTCATGGTTCACACACCCACGCATGAGTAGAGAATAATGATATTGTAGAGTAAATAGTAAATTATATAAAAATTAATCATAAAATATCCCATTGCATAAAAAAAAATAAAAATAAAAAAAATCATGTTTTTGACATACATACTCTTAGAAGGTTCAAATGGTCATGATATTTCAACCCCAAAAAATGGTCTTCCACATCAAGGAAATGCTGTAGTGAAGACCTATGTAAATAAGGCAACCTCACACTCATTATGACTTCATTTTCCAAAGAAATATAATCTTTCTTTAAAATCCATGGGACATCACATTCTTTGAAACGCTAAGAGGGACCAGCCTCTCCTCTAGTTTTTTGTCTTTGCCAATGTTTCTTTTTAGTTTTTGAAGAAAGAAGATCTCTCTTGATAGCCAATGTGTCACTTTATTTTGATGATATGTTTCTCCATAAAGAAGATGAAACATTTTTAAATATATGCTTGGGATCTAATAAGTGGGAAATCTTAAGATGTTCCCAATATGGGAGATCAGAAAAGATAGATTTCCTTTTCATCCTAATGGGAAATTTATCAACATAGGTGTCAAAGAATCCTGGATCATCAAACATAGGCTCCCCATTTGAATTAAACATTTTTACAAACTCCTCCTTCTCTCTCATATGCTCTAATCCATTCAGCTGGTGTCACTATTACAAGCCTTTGGGTTCTCTCTGGTTTACCATTGAAAGTGGATGTTTCTCTTCTATAAGGGTGTTATTTTGGGAGGAATACACTGGAGTAGTCATACACTAGCTTTCATAAGTTGTCAGACCACCTTGCCTTCAGAGAAGGTCCACAACATTTACATCCATGATACCCTTTTGTTACAAGACCAACAAAATTATTGTATACAAGTTGGTATGTTAGCAACCATGAAGATTGGAACTATTGCAATGAATTAAATTAATATGTGAAAAGATATTATTATGTATATAAATAAATAAATAAAAATGTAATTTACCAGAGAGAACTGCTAAGCCTAGATAATCATGTATGGTGTAAACACATAAGCCATACAACATAAAACTATTGTGATAGATCTTGATACATCGTACACATGTATCCCTTCCCATAATTCCTTCAATTCATCTACCAATAGTTGTAAGTAGACATCCTTATTCTTCTTTTGTCTTCTACAAGTGATCCAGGTGGCTCTAGAAATAGAAGTGGCATTGAAAATGATCAAAAATCAAAATCATTAGATGGAAGTTAAACTAGGAAAAGATCATAGTGATCATCGCCCTAATTCCAATGGTGTGAACAACACTAAAATCTGAATTCGTATGCTCAACATATAGTCTATCAAAGTTTTGGTCAAACTAGGCCAAGTGGCAATCACTAACGAGGCAACAATTTGGCAAAGGGATGATGCATGGAAAACAGTGGTTGGAAAGGACGAATTTATTACCTCTTTAATTCACTTAGTTACCCTTAAAAACCGAATCTGAAATTTTAACCATTATGTTCTAAAAAATATATATATCTATATATATATATATAAATATATATATATAATATATATAATAAATATATAATATATATATATATACATATATATATATATATACATATATATCTGTACATGTATGTATATATATGTATGTATGTATGTGTTTGGTCAATTTAGTGTTGTCTAAATTGCTATCATAAATTGTCAACCCGGGGCTCGTATGCTAATGAAGTGAAGTGTACAATATATACTTAAGCAGCCTTTCCTAGTTATTTTTGTCGTTTTTAGTTTATGTTTAACTTATCTTCCTAATGTGATGTGATGAAGTTATAAACAAGTGAGTGAATGTGTGTGTATGTGGCGATTTCTAAGTGCTTCTTGAATTTTAAAGAGAAAACTTGAACAATAACTTGAAATGGAATTAAAGCTTCGAATGAAAGTAAAGCATCAAACAAAAAGACCAATGGCACTAGTCCAATACCTTTACTGCTGATAAGAATGAGAATGACATCTATATTAACTCAATTGAAATCAAGAACACTACTCTAACTCCTCTATTGAATCTAAAGCAATGCAAAAATTAAGTGACAAATCACACTACTTAATTCTCCCTTAACATTCTGCCTTTAGCTAAATTGATCATGTGAAAAAGAGTTAGGAGTGAATTAGCAATATGAGTCTAAAACTAAATAAACCAAGCTGCAATTAAATGATGTTTTGGTCCCATAAAATTTAGTGAATCATGATAAAAGAACCATCAAAAGATTAGCAACTTGACCAAACTTAATAAAGTAAACTAGGAAAGGAAACTAACTAAGAAAGGAAACTAATAAAAATCAAAGCAAAAGTCAACAGTTTAGATAAGACAACTTCAAATGCCACTAGTGTTAGAAAGAAGGAAAAGCACATTGTCCCGGGCTCCTAATCAAAGCTGTAAAAACACACTGATCAGTCCTGAAAAGTACAGAAACGTAAAGCAGCATAATTCAAAATTGTACATTAATATACATGATAAATTAGAAAAAGGAATGCAGGAAAGAAAATTTAAAAGCTACTGTACAATGGTTGTAGCAGACAGGGGCCCTCCATCTACTTCAACCAATTAAAAGATCAGCTACGCAGGTAAGAACAGAACTGTCTTCTTGGTATTAAATCAACACATAATAAAATACAATGGGGAGCGTAAACGCTATATAAAAGAGTCTTTAAAACAGAGTTTACAGCAGCAAAAGATTAACTTCAAAGACTCACTAATCAGCGTGTAGAAACGCTTTATTTATAGCAAGAACACCAACTGTTCTGTGCGTAAACTAGGCTAACTAACAGCTATGCAAAAGATAGGTTCAACAGCACCGTGCATGGATTTAGGGAACGGTCATCATGGTTTAATAAATCCGCTGTTGGATTCTTGTCCCCTTCAGTCTTCGTGGCTAAAGAAGAGGCTAGCTGTGACTTACGTGCTCCAACTGAACATGCAGAGCCGTGCCACCGTTTGCAACCTTGTCGTTTGACTAGAGTTACCTCCACGTTGACCAGGGGTGTAGACGACCAGTTTGGTTGAGCTGATAGCACACGCACCATGTACACAGTCATACAAACTTGCCCATGTGGCTCTTTCCTCTGGAGGACACCTGGATCATAGAAAACAAGAAAATGGCTGTGGAATCTGGGATTGGCTGTGGAATCAGAGATTGGTTGCAGAAATCCTGTATCAGCTACGAAATTGCAACGCTTGAACCAAAAATCTAAACCAATAGTCAATCTTTAGCACAATTAGCAAATCATGTTAAAAAGTCCTATAATGCAATGAATTGAACAAGTTGATGAAGGAAATCATGACAAAAGAAGGAAATGAGTAGGAAAAGGCTATTGGGAGGATGGGTAAATGAGTGCAGGTTTGAGGCTCAACATACCCCCACTGTGAAGGTGTTGCATGTCCTCATGCAACCAAAACTTTGTCATGATTTTTCAGTTCATATGCTCAGATGCCTCTGCCAAGACATCCAACCTTCTCCTTTTTCTTCTTACTGCCAAATTTGTTCTTGGTTTTCTAACCAAACACCTAAACTTCAAGTTAATCAAGGCCCAACTCAATTTCTTGCATTTCTTCTTCAATTTCCTATTCTTTTTCTGCCAAAGACCCAAGTGAAGCATTGTGTTGTCGTGGACAATTTTTTCCAGCTTGCTTTGTTCTTTCAATGCTTCATTCTCCCGCTTAATATGCCGATTCAAGACTTCCAGCTCAAATACCTCTTGTTTTAAAGATTTGACCTGTTCATCAAGAGGCACTATAGTGCTTGGACCGGCAACAGATTGCTCTAAAGTCTCCAAATAATCATATGCCTTCTGCTGGTCAGGGTCTATGTTAGGTGTTTGTCTTGGTCTAAATTCAAATTCTTGAAAACTGCTTTCTCTTTCTTGCTGGAAGGGACTTTCCTCTCGTGGAGGACTTAGTTCAACATCTAGCTGCATTGGAGTCTTTATCAGGTGTGCCCAAATCAATGAAATGGGATTGTTTTCCTTTGGTCACACTCATTTTTCCCTTCAGCCTACTGCTTCTTCTCACTTGTAAATTAGTGCTCTTTTGCTAGGCACTATGTTTCTCTTTCTGTTTTCTCTTTAAGAGGGTAGTGGCTTGAAGTTGTGCTAATCTATCAGCTAGTGTTTGGGATTCTTCTTCAATTGAGGGCTCAGGTGAAGGAAATGACTCTGGCACCATGGCTTTCCCTTTATCCCCCTTTTGTCTTTTAGTTCTGTCTCCCTTTTTCCTTTCTTCTCGGGCAATTTCTTGGGCAGTTTCTCGAGCAGTTTCTTCAATTTCTACAGCAGTTTCCTGGGCAGTAATTTCTTTCCCTCTTCTCCTATTTTTCTTTGGTATCCTAGGAGAGCTGCTAGAGGCTTCAGCTACCTCTTGAAAATGGTTTCTAACTAGAAACTTCTCCCATGTATCATTTTTAGTTTTCAGCTACTCCTCAATTAAAATTCTAATGAGTCCATGGTGATATAAGTGGGGTTCAATGTTTCCCACGTGTTTTTGAACAGTGGCACACATCTTCTTTAGACTAGCTAACAAGAAACAAGGTAGGTTGATAGCACGGTCATCCATAAAGTGCATCATGATTCTTGTATGGTATATATACATGACACCGAAATGGCCTTCACATGTTAAAAAATTCTGAACAAGAAACAGTAATGAAGTCCATTCTTCTTTAATGACACGTACAGGGATTCCCTTAGTGAAAATGGAGGTATCCATACTTGGATTCTTGAGCATATTTCTCCATTCTTGATCTTCAACTGTTCTGTTTTTGAACCATCGTTCTCCTTTTTGAGGCAAATCGGTTGCTGTGGCCAAGGTGCTCTCTGTTATGGTGAACTGCAGGTCTCCTACCTCCACGGTTTTCCCATCAAATGACTGGGCAAATGCCTTCGTCACCTCTTTATTGTACCCGTTAAATTTCTGAATGAACTTCAACCATTCGGCTCTCTGCAGTGCTTCTTTTACCTGTGGGTAACCCTCTAAAAAATTCGAACCCTTTGGTTCTGCTCTTAACAATTTCCCCATTTTTAGCTCTCAGTTTTACTTGAAGCTTTGACAGTGGGATATGGACGCTTGAGGAGAATGCTTCACGGAAAAAACAGGGGAATTACGGTTGTAACAGAGAAACCGTAATGTAATAAACGGTATGGTGCAGAACTTGTGATCGGGGTTTTGAACAGTGAGGTGAGGAAAAACAAAGATGGATTCATAGTGAAAACGAGAGTGGTGTATGAAAACAAGAATGGAAACGGTGGTATGAGAGTAGAGAACAATACGGCAATGAGTTTATGCATGCGGGTGCAACGATCAAATCTATAAGCGTCGGGTGGCTACATACACTTGGCTGCGGAAATGATCATATGTAGAGCCGTAGTACACTGGTATACGTCACTGAGGTACGAGTAATTAATGGAAGAGCAGCTCGTATCAAGTTCAAATCAATAGTGATTAGGAAACCGTTAGGAGGGTGATGAGGTGGATTAGGCGTGATCGTGGACGAGGAATGGGATAATCTTGTCAATCATTGCATTAAGTGACTCCTACCACGATTTGAAAACCATGCATAAATGATATTAAACTGTTGATTAAAAATTTGGAACATACCTTTATTCATTTGCATTTGATCCCTTTGTTGATTATGGTGGCTAACTTTTGATTGCTTTCTGGCCTTGTAGGTGCTATGTATCCTTGCTGCTCTTTGATGATGATACCTCTGACTGTAAATTTTCCTTTTTGAAACAGAATTGCTTTGATTGCAGAGGCAGAGTGTATTGGCTGCGGAAACTTGGTATGAGCTGCAGAATCTGCAACAACACTTTTCTGCCTGCGCAAAGATGATTAGAACAAACTTATCTGAATGGAATAGTCCTGAGAGGGACTTTATTGGTGGAAATGAGATGGAATGAATGAACTGGAAGAAAAATGAAGTGGAATGAAGAATATGGAGTGAAGTGGAATGGAATGAAGATGGAATGATGATGGAAAGAGAGAGAGATTTTTTTTGGAAAATATAAAGTGCCAGGTGACCCTGATTTTCACCTTATATTTTCTGCATAAGACTGCCAATCCAAGATTGGTTTTCAGGCTTATACACATTTTTTTTTTCTTCTCTCTCTTTTTTTTTTTTAATTCAGAAAGAAACAAAGATTAGGCTGATGGAGGAGAAGGATTCTTCTCCACTAGCCTCATTGCAGAATTTTCTTGAAATACTTTGACAAAGTCCTCTTTTGAGAGTGGCTTATGGTAGATTTTTAGGCGGTGGCCATTCACAATAAGAGGAGTTTGGAACTCATCAATAGTCTTGATTCGGACTGCTCCATTACTAAAGACTTCATCAATCTCATATGGCCCAAGCCAATGAGTTTGAAATTTCCCTTTGAAGTCTTTAAACTTTGAATCAAATAATAGCGCCCAATCTCCTTTTTGAAACTTCTTCTCTTTGATAAATCGATCATGCCATTTAGTCCTTTCGTGCTGAACTAGATCGGTCCTCAGAATTGCATCTTGTCTTATTTCATCTAGCTCATTTAGCTGGTTCATTCTGTGCTTTTGGGCTTCTGATAAGCTCATCCCCAACTGAACTGCCATCTTGAAGGTCTTGATTTGAATCTCAATGGGGAGCAAGACTTCTTTCCAATAAACAAGTTCATAGGGAGAATGTCCTGTTGTGTTCCTCCATGTAGTTCTATAGGCCCACAAGGCTTCAGGAAGCCTCTCTGCCCAATCTCTTCTGTGGAGATGAACAGTCTTGGTGATGATGCTCTCAAGAACTTTATTTGCAGATTCCACTTGGCCATTTGCTTGCGGATGGTATGGAGTAGACTTTCTATGCTTGATCTTGTATTCCTCCATCAGCTTTTCCATCAATTTAGATGTAAATTGACTTCCCTGATCTGTCACAATTTCTATTGGGACACCAAAATGAGTATATATATATCCTCAAAAAGAAATTGAACAACTGAATTTTCAGTGGCAGAAGGCAATGCCTTGGCTTCTACCCACTTAGTAACATAATCAGTGCAAACCAATATATATATTTTTTTGTTTGGATGGTGGATTAATAGGTCCAACGAAATCTAGAGCCCATTTCTCAAAGGGTTCGATGAGTACCTGTGGGTGTAGAGGCATTTCATTTGAAGGAGTTGGTCTCCCAACTCTTTGTCAGCTGTCACACCTTCTAACATATTGCTTTGCATCCTTGAAGAGAGAAGGCCAATAATATCCTAAAGAAAGGATTTTATAGGCCGTCCTCTTGTCAGCAAAATGTCCGCCGCATGGTTCATCATGACATGCCTTAAGAATGTCAGGCATTTCATCTTCCCGCACACATCTTCTGATCACACAATCTAGCCTTGTTTTGAACAATTCATTAGAAATCCAAGAATACTCTGAGCTCTCCTGA